>SCDY01000733.1:0-47782 GCA_004143825.1 Drosophila micromelanica | reverse complement strand
TATTTAGTGCCGAGAGTTTGTGTGTATGTGTTAAATGCTGGGTTCAGGGTATCTCCTAGTCGGGAGGTCCCGACTAGAGCAATCTTACTTGTTTTAGATTTCGAGTTGATGTTGGATAAAATATACCGACAAAAGTAGGCATTGAATATTTGGACTAAGTGTCGAAAATCTGGAACACACACTGCTTGGGAACAAGGTGAAGTTTGGCTAGGAGTGAAATTAACGAGTAGGAGGACGGGCGCACCATGCCAGATAAGGAGCAGATATTTCCTTCGCGAGCCAATGCAGTTTTAATGGCCCAAAAAATACTAGCCGCCAAGCGTGGCATGGGACTGCTGAAGCGTAAACGTGATGCGATCGATATGAAGCTGCGCGAGATCAGACTGAATATGGCCGATAAGGAGGATCTGGTCGATGATGCGATGCGCACGGCAATATTTTCGGTGACCAAGGCGAATCTGCTGAGCACGGACTTGAAGCCCGTCATGGTGACCAACAGCACAGTGGCGTCGACTTTTATGCGGAAACGCGTACAGAAAGTCGTGGGCATCGTGTTGAACAGCTTTGAGCTAGAGTTTGACGAAAGGGGCGACTTTCCACTGGCCGGCCTTAGCTGCGGCGGCGAGCAGGTGCACAAGGTGCGCAAATACTTTCAGCAAGCACTGCAGCACATCGTCGACTGCGCATCCCTGGAGTACACGATGCGCATGATACGTTATGCGTCCCGGCTGACGAATATGCGGGTGAATGCACTGGACTGTGTGGTGATACCGCGGCTGAACAAGACATCCCAATATATTAACGGGGAGCTGGAGGAGTTTGAGCGAGAGGATTTTTATCGATTGAAGCGCTCGCAGGCCAAGCAGCTGGAGGCAAAGATTGCCTTCACGGAGCTCATCAAAACCAAGAATATGACAGAAGAAGAGCTGGCTGCATACGTCAAACGCGGCTACGATGCCAGAACTCCAGTGGCCGATGTGTTGTTCGATTCGTCCGCATTTGAAGATAAGTCAGAAAGCCGAGGTAGAGAAGGCCATCTGGGGCGAACACACAAGCGAAAACCACAAAATCGGGACGAAGAAGCCCTCTTCTCGGTGCGCTCAGTTAACCGTGATCCTCGCTCGAGCAAAGCCAGCTTCATCTCCCTGCGCAGAAGCTTAGTGAATGTGTCAGAAATCAGTCAGAATGAAGAAAGCGGCATTGATATAAAAGTTGACTCTCTGTGATTTGATGTTTTGAACTGTCATTAAATTTATCGAAATCGAAACAATCGATAGAAAATCTGAATTGATTAGTTTCAATTGTTGTTACTGCTTTTAAGCAGTTTTATAATATTTATAAATATGTATATGTTTTAAATCCAGATATTTTCTAAATTATTATTAATAGCACAATTACACTTAACAATATTTACACCCATTAATTCGTGGTTTTTTCTTATTTTCAAATAAATCTGAAAACAAACATTTTTTATGATACCTTAGTACATATATAGAATTAGGCATGAGAACAGTTTATTGTATCATTTTCAATGGCCATAAAATTTCAGTTGATGACAAATGGATGGCCAAAAGCGGCAGCCCCATAGTTTCTATTGCCTTTAGGAGTTGAGTTGCTCGTTAGCCAACATTTCACCTGCAATTGAAGTTGACCAACTATGCGACACACACATGTGACAGCAACAATGGTGCGTCGGAAGAGGGGGGTGAGGCATGGTGGAGTAATGGCTGCAATCTATTGCCAGTGCGTCTTTTGTGTTGACAAATGCATATTACAAAATGCAACTGGCCATAATAAAGGACGTCTATTACGACACATCAGTGAATGGATAGGGGAAGAGGGAAACCCATTGGCAGTTGGGAGAAAAACAAAAAAATAACAAAAAACACACACACGGCGCATAAAACTCATAACACAAATATTGCAAGCATGCAGCAGTTTTTGCTCTTGTTGCTGTTGTAAAGCCAGCAACACAAAGGCCAAAGCAACAACAACAACAACAACAACTTCCAGCAGCAACGACAACTTGCAACGTGAGCTGCGGTGAACTCACGTGTTAGAGAAAACAAAACAAAATAACAACAACAGCAACAAAGCAGGCGCAATGCAGGAAAGAAATACATATGAAATGCTGCAACAATTGGCAGCAACAACAATGAGACAACAGCGCAACAGCGGCAACAAGAGCTTGCCGCATCTACAGCGCTGGGGCAGCAACGGTAGCTCCAAATAATAAAAGGATGATAGTCAAAGTTTAATGACAGTTCAAATGATGTTGCCGCCGCAGTCAACGTTGGCGTCGCTGCTGCTGCTGTTGCTGCATTGCTGCACTCTGCAATGTGCCGCAGCAAACAAATGCATGAGGTTGGATTTAAAAACGGGCCATGTTAACTACATCATCAACTTGGTAATGTAAATAAATGAAAAATAAAACACAAAATATAAACATAACATAAAAAGACGTGAATTTGATTTTAAAAAATATAATTGTATTAACTCATTACTCATTTATAAGTAATTTAAATATTTTTAGTTAATTTTGGGGTGCATAAGATATGATTTAAGAAAAAAAAAACATTTTATTGTTTTCTCTTCTTATATTTATTATATTAATATCAATTCAATATGATTTGAATGGAATTTTAGTGTAGCAAAGTTTCGTTGTCAATATATTTATTGTGGCTTTTGCATATATGATTTGATTCCTTTTTTTATTCATATAAATTTTTTCTGAGTGCGCTGTGTTGCCATTGATATTATTATGATGGTTGCAGGCACACAGGCTGGCACATGCAACATGATGTTGCAACATGCGCTTGAACATAATAAATTTTTATGCATGATTTCTCACATTGCCTGTGATGGCCACCACTTGATGTGCCTGCTGATGCCGATGTGTTGCTGTTGCTGCTGCCACTGGTGCTGCCTCTGCTGCCACATGGGGCGTATACGCGCTCAGCGACCAACCGAATGAGAAATGTGCATTTTAAATATTTAAAGTAATTTATGCCAATCACACAAACAAAGTACAAAATGTTAAATATTAAACATGATGACTTTAAAAATAAAATCGCACAACCAACCGATTTATGAATAAAGTTTTTATTTTAGATTCATCTGTTATCTGGGCTCCATAGTCCCATATTCCCCATATTCTGCAATAGAAGTCATTAAAGTTGACATGGTGAAATAGCAGAAATGCCTTTGCACTGGTGCTACAAGATCAAAAGGCCAGACAGAGACATCAAATGGAAAACGCAGATGCGTTGTAGGAAGTCTGTCAGATAATACGATGGGCTAAAGGGCAGAAATAGTGTGTAAAAATCGGTAATAATTGTATAGAAAATATAATATTTAGCAATTTGTGGTTTTAAAATTTTTACATAACTTATTTTCTATTTTCGATAGTTACACATATAATATTTGAAATGCTTATATTTAAGTATTAATGCATTATTTCTTTTAACTCTTTCAATCCTAAATAATAGCAAATTAAAAGACTTAAATTTGTTAAATTATTTGAATCGGATATTTAAAAAAAATTGATAACAATGATTTATCGATAGGCTCGATAGCATCGCAATTAGGCAACTCTTTGATATTAGGCGCCTGATTTGCGCTCAGTCAACCATGGTGCAGCCGTGGAAACAGGCAACTAATCTCTGACAGCTCGTTATGCCAAATGCTAAAACCAAAGCTTGAGCATCAGAGAGCAGCTCCCTTCCCAGCGTCGCCGATAGCTACATCATCATTTGTCGGCGACTCTTTTAGGGAACTGGATTGGCGTCGGAATCATGGTTTATTGGCGCACGGGGAGGGGGCGTGTCGGGTCTTGTAATATCAAAACACTCTTAGACTTGTACAGCTTGTACATATGGTAAAATGATTTAAGAGCTCATGCGGCGGCGATCATAACGCGGATGTGAATAAATGCTCATCGTCGTGTAGTGCTGAGAACGCGGCCTGGACCATTATAAATCGCCTGGCACTTGTGCATTATGCCGCTCAATCAGACCCCCACTTACCCCCCCATCAGACAACTAGTTGTGTCTCTGGTTCGTTGGAATCATTGTGCAGCATTTTAATTGCAAAATCACATTAGCATAAATTTGTTAAAAACATTTTCAAGTGAAGTTATGACAGAGAAAGAGATAGAGAGCAAGAGGGAGAGAGAGCCCAGCACAATGACATTAATAAGCAATTACAAAACAGAAAATAGCAACTGCAAATTACTTCAAAAGGCTAAAAGCGTATGAGAAGGGCGAGCTGCCAGCCAGTCACAGCGGGTCTGTCTCGCAGGGCACTCTCTAGTACTTCATCATCATTA
Organism: Drosophila micromelanica; assembly: GCA_004143825.1. Lineage (NCBI taxonomy): Eukaryota > Metazoa > Arthropoda > Insecta > Diptera > Drosophilidae > Drosophila > Drosophila micromelanica. The sequence goes on along the minus strand of SCDY01000733.1, from coordinate 43,455 downwards.
TCGTCATGATCATGATCATCATCGAGCTTATACAGAATCGGCGGTCTGCGTTGGCCCAGCTGTCATACATCTTCATAGCGCGTCTGATGGCAAAATGACCTCAAGTTACGACTAGTTCGCGTTGCAATGCGCTGCGGCGTGACATACCCTGTTCGTAAATAGGAAACGGGCATAATTCACTTAGTGAATTTTATGATATTTATTTATTTATTTTTGTAAATTTAGAAACAGTTGTGAATTTACAACAATGTATCTGCACATATATATATCTCTAAATTTATCTGTGTTTTAATAACTTAAATAACAGAGTATCTTGAAGTTATGATATGCCATTATCTGTATATCTTCATATGTTTCGTCATAGTTATTTTATTTTTATATCCTTCTTTGCATCTTTATCTGTGGCTCAATAACTAATATTACAGAGTATCTGGCAGTTGTGAGCTGTAAAGTTTTGCTGCCTACATCTGCATCTGTATATCTGTTTTTGTGGCTCCGTTAGCTGACATTGCACTGTTATTGCTTCAAGTGGCTTCATTCATTGCATGTCTCTTGCTCTTCTTCTCTGTCTGTTCTCTGTCTTTGCTGCTAGAAAAAAAGCTAAAACTGACGCCGCGCTACGTCAGGCACGACAATGAGCTGACTATTTAATGTCCTAGCTCCAGCAGAGCATACCTACCCCTGCCCCACCCCTCCTTCTCATAGTCCTTCTCCACCAACTAGTCAGACAAAAAGAAGAACAACCTTTATTAGCAAAAAGTTTTGTCTGTGTAAGCCAAGAAAAAGTGCCGCTGGCTGTGTTTTGTCCAATAGACGCAAAAGGGTTTCTATTTATTAGCCAACTGAGCTCATGTCTGTGACTATTACTGTTAGCGGAGAGGATGGGGGATGGGGCCATGAGCAGATTAGGCTGGCAAAGACAAGGCACAACTCAACTTCTATGTGGGCAGAGGAGCTGACAGACGGCACATTGTCGGCTTAGCCGGACATTAGTGTGAGAACTGAAAGCTGGCAATAGAATTGTTCTGAGAATTTGTTTTGGACCCAAAGCTAAAAGAACCAATCGACAAGTTACTTAATTACACTGACTCTCAAATGTAAGCAGACAAAAGAGTTACGAGCGGTCCTTATATTAATTGTATTTCAATTGAATACTGAACATAGGCTTAAAATTATATCAAAATGATAATAAAGTACTTATTAATGGGTGATAAATTGTTAAAGCTCACAGATCTAGTTTAAATCTATATTTGAAAATTGATAATTCAATTAATACTCAGTATTCTCACATTAAAAATTTAAAGTTTTTGCCTTTGATTACAGGAAATATATTATAATTTAAGAAATTTTTTGTATATTTAAGAAAAACAATTTTGAAATATTGAAACTTTTTTAAACAAGTGTTTGATGTACAAAATTCAATTACAGGTCAAATTTTCTCTCAATTCACCGCAAAGATGCTAATTCTCGCATAACTCATTTACATAGCTGGCACTTGCAACTGCAACTGGAACAGGAACTAGAGCTGGAACTAGAACTGCTGTTGTTGCCACACAGAAATGGCCGCGCGGCCGCCACTATCTGCAGTTATGCTGCATACATTACGCAACATTTGGCGTTTTGGCTGCCGCCACAAAAGCAAACACGCTGATTATTTGCTGATAATGATAGTAGTGGCAGTCGACAGTTGGAGAACACCGCACCACACCGCACCACTTGCCGAATTGTGTACCACCAAAAAGCCAAAACTAGTGGCAGGCACCGCAAAACTGCGTTGTCAATGCGACTGCGTCTCGATTCGACTTGTTGGCAGCGCTTTTTGCCAATTTCCAAAATGAAAATGGGCAACGGGCAAACACACAAACAGCAGTATTTTCCCCTTCTTCCTTGCAACAGTTTAGGGCATAGATATGAGCGACAATTAAGTGTTTGCCGCATAATGATGTTGCCTGTTTTTACAGCACACAGGCAGCATGGAGCAAGTGGCAAGCAGCAAGCAGCTAGTTGCATGCCGCAGTTTGCCAGTTGCAATCGCCGCGCAACTTTTTATCGACATTAATACACGTCGCAAATATGCAAAATGCTTTTCGGGGCCAGAACGTTGCGGATGCGGCGACATTTTGGGGTCGCAAAAAGCCACATCCGCATCGCCTAATGACATAAGTTCCCCACAGTCTATTCGAAAACTAGCTCCCAAAACTACTTAAAGCACTTTTATGGGTATGATTAGAGGCTGTGGCAAATTACAATTACAAGCTTTTAACAGAAGAAAAAATTTGCAATACAAAATTTGGGTTATTTATATTACTTGTATTAAAATAAAAATAATTATACAATAATATTATAATTAATTGTTTTATATTTTGCATTTTAAATGTTAGTTTTTTAAAACAAAAAAGCTATTTGAATATTTTATAACACTTTTTAATTTTAAAATTATTTTCTTTCTGCTTAAGGTAAAGTTATGTATTCTTTCAATTATAAATTCTGAACTTTCAACTCCAATTCGTTATATGTAATTAAAATAGACAATTCCAAAAATTGTTTGCAGTTTTAAGTGTCACGTCGCAAGAATTTCATTTTGAATATGAAAATGCTGAGCCTGCCAAGTGCATTTTCATGTCGTCGCGGTAAATATTTATTTTCATTTTTTGATTTTTTTGTTGTGTTTGAGGTTTGCGTTATCGCGGCGGCGCCTTGAGAAATATGAAGCCATTCTCGCTGTCAGGGGTGCCATTAAAAGTTGGATAATATTTTGTTAACAAAAATTAACAAAATGGGCACAATACAAGCGTGACATGGAAATGGGGAGCTAAAGATTGAAAATGTGCCAGTGGGTGGCTTTTCTTTTCTTTTCATTTTATTTTTTTTTTTAAATGGGTTCTGGTTACTGGAGATCTGTTACTGCCACTAGGCTGACCATTTTGATTGAAAATCCAATCTGGTCGCGTCTGAGTCCGAATCTGAGTCTGAGTGGCTCATATGTGCAGTTCCCACAGCAATTAAATTTGTACACAGGACGACGCAGGATAACAGTGACGCACAACCAAAAAAAAAAAAAAATAAACACACTCCCCAAACAAGAGGAAGAAGAGCAGTTGACATGCTCTGCAAACAAACAAACAAGCGCAAGAGGCAACAAAAACAGCTAGCACAAAAAAAGGAGGCAGTCAAAAGACAACCGCAGACATGCAGCACCAACAACAACAAGAACAAGAACAACAACTAGATTATGTCGCACATACATATACATATGTGCCCGCCTACCAAGCAGGGCAGAACGAGGCGAGGACCAAAGGCCAGCGGGCTGCTTTTCGGGGCATGAAGAAGACATCGCAGCAACCACAAAAGTGAAGGCAGCTTCTCTACTACTCCGATTCCTCTCTTTTTTTTTGTGTTTCTTCTACTCTTTTTGTGTGTCCAGTGCTGTAGTCCTAGAAACAACAACTGTACAACTAAAAAGGACAACGAGCATACAAATAACATTAAGCCAGCGAAATCAGCAAAAGGCAAAAGGACTCACAACCGTCTGTCGATGCGGGCCAAGAGCCTCCGGGCCCGGGTCCGGGGCCAGTGCCAGTGCCAGCGCCAGGACCACACTATCAAGAGCTATCGCCTCCTGCAGACGGACAGGCAAAAGGACATCATCAACAGCAGTCCATAGAAGGTGAAAGCGCTCTACAACAGAGCCATGACAATGACAATGTGTCCCCCCTATTTCCACCCGCCTGCCCCCGCACCCATCACCTGTCCGCACTGCCCCGCATGCCCGCTGTGTGTGTGTGTGTGTGTGACACAAAACTGGCATTAGGCGAGGATTTGCGTTGATTATGGACAGCAATGGGTTTTCGGCTTTAGCCCATTTTCAAATGAAAAGACAATGAAAGGTTTGTACACATACAAAATCCCACTGCCCCTCAACAGACACATCCCTCGCTGGCCTTCAATAAGCAATAAGACAATAATGCCATAAAGAGCCCAATTTTAGGTAAAAATCTGCTCCAAGCTGTGGGCGCATTTTAATCGGATTTCCGGGAAAAACTTGCGCGGCTGCTGCTGACATTTGTCTGATAAAACCAATTGCAATTGGAAGACATATAAATTAATATAAAATGAACATTTCTTTTAAGTCGGATAAGGTGAGAAATATTAAAATGATGTTCATTGTTTTAACAGAATAATTTGAGTTCATAATTATATTTGTGGCAAGCTTTTAAATACACCAGATGTTGCTTGACAAAGACTTTATGTAAATCTAAAATGAAATTCCATAAGCAAATATATTCCGATTTCGATTTCCTGAACACTTTTGTTGTTCGGGCACAGTATCACGTAATAAATCTAAGCATCATCAGAAAACTTTTTTTATTACTTTTAAAGAGCTGCAACTTTATGGCTTAAATAATCAGTTTGTCTTTGCGCTTTGTACTCTGTTTTGGTCGTATGCGTTGTTAAGTGGCAGATAACTAACAGCTGGTCACACCTTTTTTCGCTTATTGACAGCTTCATTTCCATATGCTAACTCCCAATGCCAGTTATCGGCATTAACAAAAGTTCACACATAACAAAATTAGCCGAGCCCCAAACCCAAATCCAAACACAGACCGAAACGAAACAAAAGAGCTGAACAAAATGTTCGATCCCCATTTAGTAACGCAGCTTAGGTAAATTTTTGTATCGCATTGTAGACGGAGCATCTTCTTTGTATATTCGCTTTTGGCTTTATCGGCATTACGCTTTCCCCCTGTTAGCATTATGGTAAAAATGTCTTCTAATGACTCATAAGATTAAAAAGTAATTTTCTTGTTATGCTTCTCGCAAGCGATTTTTGTTCCACCGTTAATTTTTATACATATTAATATATTGGAAAAGCAGGGAGAGCGAAAAAAAGAATGAAAAAAGTAGAAAAGGAAAAATAAACGAAATTCCCGAAGCAAACGAATAAACATAAATTTGATGCACAAAATTGGGTCATTATTGGAAGCACCGTTCGCTGGGTACCAAAAAATAAAAAAAATTATTTTTCTTCGATTTTCATGTTTTTTTGTGTCATAAAATTACGCCAAACAAATTCATAATTTTCGTTGTATTTCTTTTTATGATTAGCACGCCCTAAACGAAACCCCAGAACGGGAACCCGAACCCCGACACAATTTGCGCCCATTTAAGTTCATTTGCGTGGGGGTTGGAAGGGGGCGACGGGTAGGCGAAGGCGGCTCTTAATTATTAGCCGGGCTTTTTTATGGGCCGGGGCGCGTGTACATGGACACATAACTTTCAGACAGACAAGGAGGCAGAGTCGTAGAAAAGACCAATTTCTGTGGTTTCCAATTCAACGCACTCTCAATTAGAACATCCAATAAATAGTCTGACGGGGGCGACACTTGTGCGACACTTGGCAAAGTTTCTGGGGAATGGACAACCAGAACTTGGTCTGGTATTGGGAGGGGGTTTCTGCTTTGCCTCTGGGTGTCATTTCTGAAAGTGTGTTGTGCCATGTGGCCTGTATCGCACATTAAACTAATTAACAATTAAAGTGCCAGCTTCGAAAACAAAAAAACAAAGAAAACAGAACTACAACAATATGCGGCCCATTAAAAAATGCCTAATGAATTAATAATAAAATATTTTTTATGTCTATGCGGTCGCTGGAATGGCTTTTTAAATGATGTCTGCCACAATTTCAAGTGACAGGCGAAGAATAAGATCTACGTAATTACAAAGCCTTAACATATCTGCTAGAAATGCAGAGATCTTTTAAAATAACTCCAGTTAAAAGTGGGAGGAATTTGCTAAACCTTGCCTTGAATAAGATTGAATATGGCATAGAAGCTGTTCTTAACCAAGACAACATTATATTAAGGAAGAGATTCAATAACAAGTATCTATAATTATAGTCATATTATCTTTTTATTTAAGATATAGAGGAAGACAAAGATTAACTTTTAACTTAAGAGATAAACAACTAATAATATTGTCGCATCTTACTAAAGTCTATATTTTGCACAAATCATTTCCAGCTAAACCAGACAATGCGCAATTTGACGCATTTCCGTTGATTCAAACATAATCAAATAGGTTTCACATCAATAGGTTTAACCTCCAGATTGCGTCGCATTCAATTTGCAACATGGGGGCACAGCGCAAACATAACTCAAGCAAGTTGAGTTGCCACACCAAGTGCGACAATGTTTCCGACGACCTTTGACATGCAGCTGTGCCTGTGTGTGTGTGTCTGTGTGTGTGCCATATGCCACATGTCATGGGCCCCGCACAAAACATGTCACTGCCCATTTTATACTTGCTTCCTGCCACCTTTTACCCTAACTCTGAGAACCTGGTTTTCGGTTTTTGGGTATTTGGTTCTGGTTCTGGCTCTTGGCCACACAATGACACAAAAACCCGAGAGCGCACATAAAAGAAATTAATCAGATTTTTATTTAAACGCCCAGCCATGGGGCGTCCAACAGCCGTGTGTGTGTGTGTGTATTGTGACCATTGTCCCTAACAAAAACCTCCAAATCTCCCAGCATTTTGTGTGCAATTTTTGTCAGCATGCTGCCACGCTCAACGTTTGCCTGCCTCACGCTTTTTTTTTCCTTTCTCTTTCAGCTTCTATCGCTGCTATCTGTATATCACATCCTATCCATACTCTAAACCAAAATACTATCCTTCAGCCCTTCTGTCAGTTTTGTCAGTTTTCTGTGGAATTTTTCAAACCCCTCATGAATGATTTTAGCAGATTTTTATATTTCCACTGGTCTATTGTATAAAAACTCGTTGCGTCCAGCCAAGCGCCCATCCATCTCTAAGCATCTATAGCGATCTCTGCACACACGCACACACACACACACACTGAGATAGTCGTAACTCGACGTTTATCCATGCGTTGGTTCTCTATCTCTGTGGCATATTCTCTCGGTTCGTGTGGTTAGTTTGGTTTTGTCATTACAATTGTTTGCGTTTTTCCACCATTCAATGAACGTCCTTTGTTGTTAAGGACTCCTCACAAAAGGAGTTACGGACAGGAGCTGCAGCAAAACAGCCAAACGGACAGAAAGCGGAAACCCGCTGCGAAAAGTTGCCATCAAATATTTTGTTGTTGCGTATAAAATAAATACAAAAATAACAACATTCTTGTGTGCAATTGAGTTAGGAGGAGGAGTTTTTTCTAAAGAGAGTTATGGCCAGTAGTTTGCATTTTATGCATTATATGAACAGAAGTAGCATAAAATACTTGTGAATCATAAATTATACATACAAGTAGCTCAGTTACATCACTCAGCGGATCAAGTATTTGCTTGTTATTTTCGCTGTTTTAAAAAAACTTCAGACTGATGCCATTAAATCTTTTGAAGTGCATACTGTTTTTCGGATTTCTCTTGCTTTTAACTTCTTCTTCAATATTTTATTCATTTTAAAATAACATTTTTTTCACCTAGCCTTTTTTTAAAACCATTTAGTGTATTTTTAAAGGTATTAAGTTTTTTTTTTTATTAATCTGCACTTACCCAAATTTTTCATAGTTGCTTTGATTAATCTTTTAATAAGAAAACACTCTTCTTATTTGTTCTTCTTTCCTTACCATTTATCAGAACATTTTTTTGATGCTTTCTGCTTGTAAATTGTACTTAAATAATTTGTTGACCATCTGTGCAGCTTCTTAATTTCAGCTCTAGTTCCTCCTTTCATAATTTTAATCCATAGTTTATTTTCTTATTTTCCTGTTCATTTCTCGCTTTCTTTTCATTAAGCAGCTCTCATTTGGTTTTTTATACCTTTCCTCAACATAATTATCTCTTCCGACTTCACAATCTATTTTGCTTGCTCTTCTCATTTAGTTTCATTTGCTCCCTTTGCCAAAAATTGTCACTGCATTTATTGTATAACTTTTGCCCCACTTTTACTCACACCACACTGCACCACAAATTGATGGCAAATGTGTTTTTAAACCGAAACCTGCCAAGGGCTCGAGATTCTCACTTATTTTACGGCATATTAGTTATTCGCCATAAACAAGATGCGACGGACATTGCGGCGCCACAGAACTGCAGCAGCCTCCAGAGAAGGAAAGAAAGAGAGAGAGACCCAGCCAAGCACAAAATTAGGGTTGCCTGGGCAGGATTGCCACCAGCACTGATATCATCATCATTATGAGCAACCTGCGACAACTTGCAAAACACAAACCAAATTGTTCAATGGCGCCGCAAAAATGACCAAAAATGCGCTGCCAGCAAAGGCGCCGACGCCATTTTTATTTGCAGTACACTGCCACTTCCGGCGGCCATTTGCACGAACACCCACCAGCCCCACCTCCGCCATTCAATTTTCGTCAGCTTGCAGTGTGGCGAGCCAAAAGCTGCAAATTGATGGCGACTGGCGAGCATTCAAAACGCTTTCATTATTGTCATAAGCCGCGGCGACGTCGGCGTCTGCTTCTTCTTCTTCTTCTGCTGTTTCCTGAGATAGCGCTAAAAAATTTTCCAGCGTACTTTTCGATTTCCGCTACGTAATATTCAAGTGATTACCAAAGCAGCAGCCGCAGCAGCCTCCACAGGAAGCAACAAAGTGCGCTGGCAACTTTTGTGCTGACGTGCACTGATTTCATCCATGGACTCGATTCGGACTATGTCCGGGAACTGGACGCATTATAGTACCCTGTACACCAAAATTTAAAAGAGGTAACTGAAAAATATACGAAAATTCTTAAATTCACAAACAACTTGACCACTTACATACATATCAAAGTTCTTAAGACATAATATATAAATGTAAAAATTTTCGAATTATCAGAAGAATATTTATTAACTTAACTAAATTTATCAAAATTCTGGTTCATTTAATGTAGTATAAAATTAAAATTGCAAATTAATATTTTGAATTTTCTCGCCACATTTCAGCAAGTCTATGGAAACATGTAAATGTCGGAAACTAATAAAAACTATAAACACAGTTACTTGTTAGCTAAAAAGTAAATAAATATATTACAACATAATTTGTATATATTTATAAAAGAAAATTCTCTTCGAAAGTACCAACGATTTTTACATTTTTAAATCTACAGGATATCTTCTACTCTACTACTCGTAAAAACTTCAGTTTCTTGGTTGTTTGTGTTGCCAAGTGTACGAGTATTTCGGACCTCCGACGGGGTTCAATGACAAAGTTTACTACCACTAGGTATTTATAACTATTATTTATGTGGTGGCCCTGGACCTGCTCTCCTCCATTTTAAATGCTCACTGATGCGCAACGAATTTCTTAATGGTGCAATTTGGCGTTTTATGTCTGAAGTTTAGGCGAAAGGCGATTTCGGTTCGTGGGCTGAGTGGTGAGAGGCGGCAAGGGGAGGGGCGGGCGGGCTGTTACTGCACCATTTTTGATGTACGCTATCGCTACGTGCATAAACTTTTTGCAAACAATTATGGCCGAGGCCGCAGCCGAAGCCGAGCCGCCTGGCAGGCGACCAACCAGGCAGAAAGCTTAGGCTCTGTCCAGCGCAGGACCCTCTCGATATTTTCAGTTTTTTCATTAAATTCATGGTGTGATTTCCGCGACGCTTTTCGGTTTCCGGCAAAACGCAAACACAAATCACAGTTTGCTATATTTTTTCTGTTCATGCCCATCGAGTTGTCAATTTGAAAATATGCTGCTTTACGAAACTCTATATTATGATAGCGGGGGGTCCTCGGTTCCTCCGACTGCTGCGGTTCACAACGGAAGAGTCCCGAGCGTGAGTCAATGGAAAATATGTCTTCTTGTAATAACAGCCTAAATTATAAAAGTTTTTAATACTTTAGAAATCACTGAAATGTGACGGTGGGCATTTAACCTATGGGAAACAAATTTTGCCAAATTGTGCCATTTAAAAATAAAATATAATATTATATTTATTTTTTTTTTATATTGACAAAGAATACAATTTTCACATTTACTTTTAGTTCTTAAAATATATATGCAATATTTTATATTTCCATTTTTACGTGACTTGCATTTTCACGTGTCCATCACTGGTCCGAACAGTAAACACTACGGGGGAGGCTGGGAAATAAAATTGAATTTCAATTGATAAAATCAATAAACTCAACGCAGGCAAAAAATCAAGTCAAATATCAAATATTTTGCCAATATGCTGTATATTGATTAAAATTCTGAAACGCGGAGGACAAAAATCACAAAAAATTATGAATGCCGAGCATTTAATGGATACAATTCTGGTTGGCACTTATGACAATGGTCCATTATGACACCTTAAATCATAACGGCATAATCTGCGAATATACATGCGAACGTGTTCGTGTGTGTGTGTGTGTGGCTTTGTGGGCGGCGCGGGATATGAATATCTTGTCATAAAGAATGAAAATTAATTGAAAATGCATTTTGCATGCTATTGTCTTCAATTAATTTTCATTTCAATCATTTCCAATAGCAAGCAAATTGAGTGCGTATGTGTACAGGGTACATAGAGAAAGGGGCGGACCAACAAGAATGATAAAGAGAGAGAGAGGGGGAAAAGAAAGGTGATGTGTCCATTAAAAACTTGTACAGCTGCTGTATAAGTTTTTTATTCAGGACAACTGATAAGAAACTGGGTTAAAATGTGAAAATGATTCAGTGATTTCGAGTATTCGAATTTCAGAATTACAATTAAATAGGAGCTATTTAAAATAAAATAAATATTAAAATTGTTCAAAGAAAATTATGATATAAAATAACTATTGATAGCTAAAAAACTATTAGTAAGCTATATCTTACTATTTTATACAATATCTATTACATTTTTAGTCAATTTAAGTTTACTAATATATACAATAAAATAATGTAAAGAAATCTACTAACATTAGCATTGCATTAGCACACTGTTACATTTTCACATCAGACCTCAGCAATGGATTAAGTTATGTAATTGCCTTTATGTTAAATAATGCAAAACATTGCCATTAAGTGCACAAATTATTAAGAAACTTTGTTAAATCATTGTAAAATGATTCCATTTGTAACATACCCTAAAATTATTAATGCGTCAGCCGAACAGGTAGAAATAAAGGATTAAGGACTCTCTACTTCGATCTCTCTCGCTGTACAAAATGTATATCTAACATGTTGTGAACAATGTCCTCATAAGTTGTTTGGCTTAAATATTGCAATTTCAATCTGCTTAGACCTTAATTGGCTCATAACTAGTTCAAATAACACAATCCCCTCCTATCTGCCACTTACAAGGACCTATCGCTCATGTTAATACTGTTGTCCTGGCGACGCAAATCATTGGCGCTCTTCTCTTCAATTACCAAACGCTAGCATAATGTATTCAAAATCTTTAATGTAATTAATGCTGTTTGTTTAATGAAAGTTGTCTGAGCTCACACACACACACACACACATAACTATTTCACACACACATATGTTCAAGCAACTTACCCCAGCATTTCCGTTATATGTTGCGTAGGATATTCAAGCATGCAGCCAGGACATTGCATACGGCACAGCTACTTTCGATGATGTTGCTGCTGTTGCCAGTCATGTAGCGGACGTGCAACATGCAACAGCATGCAACAACAACAACAACAACAACAGCAACACACACAAGCTGCTTTCTCACTTTCGCACCGTTCGGCTTTTCCGTTCGTTTCTAATCATCGACAACTGTCCGGGCCATAGATTCGGTAACCTGCGCCTGCCGCCTCACCCCTCGCCAAACCAACGGTCGTCTCTTTTCTGTATCGAATCCGGATTTGGGGTGCGGGCTTCGGTGTCCCCGCCGTGGCCTTCTAATGCGCTAAAGTGCTTTTTCCTAAAAACAAGTTACACTTTGCAATTTGCACTAAATCCCACTTGGCTGTGGCCGGGCCATCGCTCCAGTGGGCAACGACTCCACCGGCGCATAGGCCAGCCAGCCAGTTGGTCTGTCCCTTACCCTCCCTAAACCCGACCCCAGTCTCCTGCTCAGTGTCTATTCTATGTTTGTGTGCAAATCCTTTGGCCGTTGCGTGGCAATTAAAAGGGATTTTCATGGCTAAAACGTATTTATTTTACAAACATACACACACAGGCACATACACACACCTCACACACACACAAACAAATTTCCTGAATGTTCCTTCCCCGTCCACACACACGTACACACCCACACACACACAGTTCAGTTCGCTTAATATTTGATTTTTGATTTGTGGTCTGTTGTTGTGTGCTTTGTGGGAATAGCAGAGGGTTCGGAGAGTTTCTAGTTTCTAGCTTATTGGAATGTTGGTAAAAAGCGTCAAAAAGCAGCGGACAGGGTGTGTGTGTGTTCAAGTACTCATATTAATTACTATTGATTTTAGTGCGCAGTGCGCGTTAATGAAATTGAATTGCACGCTACAAAATGCCGAACCAACACACCACCCTCCTACCCTCTTCTCTGCATTCGAAACAAAAAAAAGGGCCAAACAAAAAATCAATAAAACAACCGCAGTGGCACAATTTTCAATTTTGTTTTTTTTTTTGTCTTTTTTAACAAGGTGCAGTGAACCTGCCAATATAAAAATACCAAATGCTACAGGAGTTGATGTTAAGGAATTTGGTAATGTAATTTAAAAATATTTGGTAAAATTTTACTTAAATTTGTTATGTGTCTTTTGACAATAAACTGTTTAATTATGTATATATTTATTGTTTTGCAAGGCATCGATGCCTTATAAAAAATAATTATCATTTCTTTCAAAAATATCACCGGCTTTTTAGTTTATTATAACAAGAAAACTATAAGTGACAAGAAACTAATCAATTTAGGCTTAAAAGTACGTTACAAATTTTGTTCAATTTCAAAAAACTCAAGAAATGTATTTATTTGATTTGCATTTATAAATCTGTGTTTCAATTACTGAGGTGCAAGTTCTTTATATAAAAAACAAAGTTTATTATTTCCTTTAATGGATGTCATAAATGGCCTCAATAGCACCTGGTTTAAAAATAATGTAAAAATCAAAATTTAACAGAGTTTACAAAAAAACTAATAATTTAGAAAGTTCATAAAAAGGCATTTAAAATTACCCTTCCAATTATACTGGTAAAAGAATCGCATCTTACAAAAATACGTACCTTATATATATTTATTTCACTTAAAAGTTTTGCATATTATATATATTTCATTTTTTAAATTTACAGTAAGAAATCCTTGAATTGCTTTAATTTCCCAACATGTCACTTGAATTTATTTATCGATTCAAATGATTCACGCAATTTTCGCCCAACGTTTTATTCGTCAATTTGAAAACTTCGAACATCAACTCGTCTGGACTTCCGCAGTTAGCCACAAAAACTTTTCTGATAATTACCAAATGGACAGGCAAGACTTGCGCCTGTGACGTCATATAGTGAGCATCCCTCAAACATAACCACACTAATTCAGAGTCTGACATCCAACGAAGGCTTTAAGTGCCGCACCTTGCCCCAAAAATGGCCACCGCAATAATTTGCCGAGGCTTTAATCGAACATCACCACCCCCAAAGGGTAGTTTAGTTTACCAGACAGCAGCAGCCTTGCTGGGTCCATTCGGTGGCATTTGCCACCCCCGAAAACAAACACCTTGCAACCACCGCAAAAAATAAGAAAACCGGGCAGCATAAATTTCATTTCATGCCAATTTAATCAATTGGGGTTAGAGGCTTAGATAGCACTAGCCATGGCAGAGAACGGCCTATTTGGCCAAAAATCAAAATAGATGCCGCCCCAGCGTAAAAGCGCTTGTCACATGCGACTGAAATTAATTCGTTTTTGATTAGGCGCAAAAAATCAATTTCTCGACCAAACTCAGTTTTATTTGTTTATGGCCAGCATCAGTTTTGGGCGCAGCTACGCCCCCCGCACCTCACCACATTTTGGCAGCTGTTACGTCACATAATTTGTTGCTGTCTGCGCGGCAACTGTTGACGCCACCAACGAAAGCTGCTCCCTTCCCCTCGGTCGATTAGACGTTTATTTGTTTTTGCTGTAGGTAAATGCAAATTCAAGTGGGCGCAACTTGCTGCACATCCGCCCCGCCCCGACCCGCGCCAACACTGCTGCGTGAGGTTTATAAATCAACACCGTGGAGCAGCTTGCGTTGGCGGCTTCTCCACCAGCCGCCATGTTGACAATTTTTTGCGTCAGCGACCCCTTGACCAACGATCGACCCAGACCCCCATCCCCATCCCCCATCCACCCAGCAGACCCATCAGTAATTAACACATGCAGATTTCAAGGGGGAAGCCAAATCTGTGCAGGCTGCGTGAGGCGGAGGGACGCGGGGTAGACAGCACACTGATGCTGGCCAATTTGGCACAACTGTTGCCAGGCAGGCGCCCAATTGTCCATTTGCCTTTTTGGGGCGTTTTAATTTCAAATTCAATATTGGCAGCAGCATCAGATAGACACTGGGCTAAAAAGAGCGCAAAAGAGTGAGTGTATGTTTGTGTGAGTGCGATGGGGGTGGTGGTGGGGGTGGGGGTGAAACTGACAGACAGACAGTTGGCAATTTGTTCTCATATGTTTGGTCGATTTTCATTTTATTTGTGCAACAACTTTACATAATTAATGGAAGTGGAATTGTTGAGGAGGAACTAAGGGGGGATTCAGTGGGCATCAAATGTGAAAACGATTTGAAAACGGGCGCTGATTTCGTTAGGGCCATGAAAATTGCATGAGATAGGAGAAAGTGTGTTATGAATAGCTTTATTTCTATTGATAGTAACATATATATACATATATGTATATACTTTCCACAATGAGAAAACAATGGAACAATAACAATAACGGCAAATAGTAAATTAAAAAACAATTATTTTGTCAATCAAAATCGATAAAAGTATTGTTGTGCTTTGTTTATTGAGTTTCTGATTATTCAGGTTATAAATATTGAAATTTTTCTTTCGAAGGGTAAATTAAAATAATTAATTAATAATTTTTATTTATTTATATTTTTAAAATTTTTTTTTTAGTTCTTAGTCATCTTAATGACTTAAATATGGACAATTGCGAATAAATTTTAACGACAACTTTAAGATGTCAAATTTTAAATAATTAATCGAGTGAGCAAAATAAATACATTGCTAATGCATATTTAACTATTCCATTAAATAATGTTTAAATTAATAATTAAACTACACGACAATAATATGGCAAAGGAAATGTGTAATTGTTATTTATTTATACGATATTCAACTGAAAAACAGAAAAACAAAAAACAACGCTTTTCCCACTCATCGATTACGTAATGCTTTTGCGAATTTCGGCAAGTAGGTCACATTACGCATACGCCGCGTGTTGCAGGCCCGAAAAACTGACACGAGCCTGTCATAATGCAAAGTTTAAATAAATGATATACCAAATTTTAGAGTTGCACACATACAATTATGCATATATCGTGTATGTTTGTGTGTGTGTTTACATTTGCAAAAGCCCATAAAAAGCAGTCATAAAACCCTTTCCGCACAACGGAAATCCCGCTTCAAAACAAACGCCATTAAAAACGAGGTCAGACAGAGCAACAGCAGCAGAAGCATTGGAATTGCTGTAGGGGCTGGGATGGGCCACGGACTGCCACTGAGTGGGTAGTATCTGCTTCAAGGACTGCCAAAAGTCAAAAAACAAAATTTAGAACCTCGAATGGTGTCCCGAAATAAAAAAAAAAATATCAAAAAACAAAAATTCTTCAAAGTTTTGCGCAACAAACAAAAAAATAAATAAAGAAGCATAAAACAAAAATGAAAGGAATATAATATAATATTTTAAAAGTGCGCATAGGGAGTCGCATAAAATATGGGCGCAACAAAAAAGTTCAAGTTTAAGCATTGGAGAGTGAGCGACAGGAACCCACACACACACATGCACACACAAAGGAGCTGTCTGTGTGGCAAGGTATTTATTTTCATAACGCAACACAACATAAGGAAGCAATAAATTTAAGCTGACTGACGACAGTTTGCTGGGAACGGGGGGTGCTAGGGTGTGTAGGGGATGCTGCTGCTGTTATGTCTAGCTTTAGTTGCTTTGGCTTAGGCGGCGGCGATGGCATTAGGGGTACTTTACGGGGAGGGTGTCTGTCTGTTTGCCATGTGTCGTCTGCAAGTCTCCGTGTAGGTAAAATGCCAACAGCCGTTTGCACATATTGCATAGTTATTGTTTTAAAGCTTAAGGCCCCGCAACAGCCCCCAGCCCTAACAATTTAAATAAATTTTATGCAATTTAGTTAAGCTGTTTCCTCGCTCAACCCCTCCATATCCCCCTACACCTTTACTCTCCTGCTGCAGCGGGTGAGTGAGTGAGTAAATGTCATTTAAATATTTCTCTCTCTACTCATGTCCTTGTTGCCATCCCTATTCCTATCCTCGTTGGCTCATCTTGCTCTGTGGCATTCCAATTTCTTTTGCACCGCCTGCTGCCACGCCCACACATTGCAATAAAATATTTAGCAGCGGGCTGACGCATATACTCATATATCCTGGCTCGGTTTTTGTTGTTCGGCTCATTCTTTGGCTTTTTGAAGCTTTTTTCCCCAACTCTTGTCGTATGTCAACGGCGACTTGACGCAGTTGTTAGTTTTACAGTTGTTGTACCTGATGTTGTTGTTGCTGTTCTGGTTGCTGCACATCATAAAATCATATGTGAGCGAGTCGCTCTTCTGTTCGTTCTCGTTTTGGTTATTTATGTTTGTCATGTTGCGTTTGTCAAGTTTTCGCACTTGAAAGCATTATGGCTTAATTCTTATATGAGCCCCAACACACACAAACACACACATTCGGGTTTACATACCAAATACGTGTTTGCATGTCTCTATGTGTGTGTATATGTGTGAATGCGTGCCTAGAAATAAACGCAAGCAGGTGTCAGAGACACCCCGTAAATTTTAACTGTAGTTACGCGTTGTTAATTCACATCAAAAGGAAATGTCGAAATGATGTTGGAATTGGCATGTGGATTTTATTATCGCACGGCATCTTAAACATCTGGAGAATGTGCGAATTTTCAATTATTCAAATAGAAAGTATATATTCATTAAATAAAATTTAAAATAAGGTACTAAAATTTTATATAACTTTAAAAAAACTTCGAAAAATATTTATTGATAAAGCTGCAAAAATGTTTTAAAAATGTTCTTGAAAATATCAGCATGCCTGTTTTAATTATTGTTTATAAAAAAAGTTCACCATAAAAGTTAACAGAATACCTTTTACCAACCCGTGTGAAATAATAAGTTTGTACTTTATTTTTTTTTTTGTATAATAATAAATTGTACAAAAATCTTAATTTAAGCTTAATTTATTTAAATATATTCGATCCAAAAACTTCATACAAAATTAACTTCAAATGCTCAGGATAAAAAAACATTTTCTAGGATTAAAGTAAATTTTTAAGTTGATTTGAAAAGTTCATTTCCTGTAGCTTAATTTTCCGTGGAATATTTCATTTGTTGTCGTAGCTGTCGTTTTAATTGAAAATTCCATGGAAAATGCAGGTGACATTGTTGCGATGAGTAAATACCACCAATAGGTAGGGATACAAACACATGAACCACAGCTAAATTGAATCAATCTTAATTAAAAATATGTTTTTTGTGACACAAAATTTATCTTGAGTCTTGTTCAGATTTGTTGCAATAAACCAGCCGCAAGCCATAAGGAGGTGAAAACCAAGGCTACGAGGCATATGCCAACAGCTGTTGCAACTATTTATTTGCACAAAAAATAAATCTTTATATGTATGTGTAGCAAATGTCAAATGTTTGTTTACATAGACCAAATACACACACACATATATATATGTATATATAAATATTCTATTCTAAGGAACAACAAAGAAAATTGCTTTAGTAAATCCAAACGAAAATAAACACAAAAACACAACTTGAGCTACAAAGCAAACAAACTCATATATGTATATGTATATATGGGTCTAAGGTGCGCTCAGGTGTGGGGGTAAGTAAGAGGTGGTCTTGGGGTTTCTCAGCTAGGGGCGCTGCTCTCGTTGACGCTTTTAGTTGGCGTCACATTTGCCAAAGTCAAAAAGGGTTGAGCTTCAAGTGTTTATGTCTCGCAGCTACGATTGCCACACCCACTCTTGGAGGGGTGGGTGGCGAGTGGGTGGATAGGGGAGCAACAGCACTCATATGTGTGCGCGCTTATATTGTGCCTTATGTATGACACTTAAACATGCAAAGCTGCTTGCCAAGATGATTTATATTAGCCATGATTTCTAACAATTTCTAGCACTTTACCTTTACCTTCACCTTTATACTCTTACCGCTGGCTCTCTTCTTTTTGGCCGGGCGTCGAGGTGTTGATTGTTGTTGAAATTTTGCACACCAGATGACGGACCCGAAACGTGGCAACATGAAACACAAGTGGGTAATTCAAACACACACATGCACACAAACACACGTGGCGTATGACATATTTTTAGCCATGATAATAACAACTTATTCATCTTTACTTTTTCGCTACCCTTTATGCAACCCACTTTTGATGGCACTTTTGAAGCGGAAGTTATTGTTCGCGACTTACAGACCCCAAAAAAGATGCTCATAAAGGGGATGAGCTAAGTGTAAAGAGGATGCCGTCCAGAGAGATGTAGAACGAATATGGCGTCTGTATTTTCCATAATGGCAATCCCATAGTAAGCATAGCAGATGCTATTAGGGTTCATTTACGGAATGCAGAACTGGGAATTTCAATTTTATAAGCTTATGTCTCAGAAAACAGGTCCTAATAATAGGCATTTTACGGAAATATATGTTTTTGGTGAGTCTAATAAACAATGATAATTAAATGTGATTAAAGTGAAAATTAACTTTAATTGTAGACAATATCTGAAATACTAACATTAACATATTTCATGTTCTACACCTTAAGTTCCTGGCCCAAAGTAATTGTATATTTTCTTCTCATCAGTGGGCTTTTTTCAATGTCATAAAATGTCTGCACTTGGCTTATATAAACTAAAAGAAATGCAAACCGAATGCAAATATCGGTAACAAATTCATAAATGCCAACAGTCAAAACCGGAAACCCACCCCCCCCAACCAACCAACACACACACACACACACACACAGACAACACGTAACAGTGGCAAGCAGTTCCTCATAGTCAGTGCCACTGGTACTGGCCACAGGTCGTGTAAACAAAGCGCGTGCAGAAGGCAGTTAAAACAATTACAGGCCACAAAGCAAAGTCAGCTGAAGAGCGGGCGAGAAACAGGGGAGAACTTCTTGGGCCACGCTACGTATACGTAATATTTGCCGGCATAGGTTGCGACGGTTGTTGCGGCGGGGCGTGCAGAGAGATGGCACACACTAGGGCTATCAAATTAAGTAATTGCATAATTGTTTCACTAGCATTTTACTATGCCCCAATGCCCCACGGTTGACTTAACCAAAAAACCAAGCAACGAGCTTAGCCAGCGCCAGCACCACACCCCCCCCCCCTGCTACAGCCCCACCCACCCGCCACTCCAGTCTCCCTACAATCCACTAGCGCTTTTTCGGCTTGGCTTTTTATGTGTGTGTGAAGCGCTTTCTTTTATTTGCCTTTTGCCGCGACTAATCCCCGCGGCCCACTGCTACGTGCCTGTCTTTGAGTTTTTGTAGACGGACACCCCGCACCACCCCGCTCCATTCATAAATCAGCGTCAAATCGTCGAGGGCTTTGCCGTAGCTTCGTCGTCGTCGTTTCTAATTGTTTTGTTATAGACACATATCCGTGAGATTCCGTGCCATGCCAAATGCCAACTGCCAAATGCAAAATGCAAAATGCAAATGCCCGTAAAGCAGCCCGCAAGACCGCAAATGTTGTAAATGCCCCCACTACCACATCAACCAGGCCTTCAGCCCCCTTTGGCCACATAAATACACACGGCTACTTACACCTGCCGGCCAGCCTTGCGGTTGGCCAACAATGTTGCCTCCAGGCCATTGGTAGTGAAGGCCCAGTTCGGACAGGCCTGGTCGAGTCATGATAACGCCAACACGGCGGTCAAATATGGCGCTAACATTATTAGCTCGACGTGCGAGGAAGTCGGAATTACAGTTGGAAATGGGCCCCATGCGAGGGTTGAATGCGGAGCGGGTGCAGAGGGCTCATTCTGGTATTTTGGACTGGTTAATTGTTTGAAATAAAGTGTAATTGGAAATTGTGCATATATTTTAATAAAGGCGGTAAATAGAAGGAGCAAGAAATGCGAAAAGGCGAAGGAGAGAAATATAGTTATTCAAGCACTTACAGAAAACGGAAATGCATAGCGCGCAAGACCTTGATTAAAATCTCTGATTTTATAAAATAGAGTTTTTTTTAGGGCAGTGTTAGTCACTAGCTACACGAGTTTCAAGTAGGATTCAAGCTTAAAAAATTATTCATAATAAACAAAATATTAAAGCAATATTAAAGCATAATAGAAGAGCTTTCCCAATACAACTTTTTATTATCTGTTAGGATTATAGTATTGTCTGTCAGATGTCGTAGAGAAATTGACTATGATAGCATTTATTCCTAGTTCCTTACTATTGCTATGGACTAGCCTCATTAAATAGTTTCTGACCTTAGAAGTAAATAATTACTGTCACCAAGTCTTTAAAAATGTATTGTAAAATTTATTTTACGATTGTTTTACCAAAACAGCCAAAATAGTTTTAAAAGATAAGAAATTTGTGTCATTTATTTATTTTAATCATTTCTCCTTAAAAAATGTATACAATTTGTAATCTTAGATCTTTTCTACGTCTTTTATTTAAGCACAATGTGCATTCATTATCTTTTTAATATACTAATAATTGGAAAAAAGCTCCCTTTGAGCCATTCAGGCACACCCTTCTACACCATAACTCTTCCATAAGCCCATATGCTAAGCACCTCCCACACCCCTCCCAAAAACCATATACCACCCCCGAAACTTAATTGCCTTTCCAACCAACCTATTGATGTGTCTGCTGTGTCTGGTTTTTCATTTATTTTTTACCAGCACGCACATTGCCCAATTTGTGTTCGTCTTATTCTTGTTTTTTTCACCAGATTTCTTTTTATTTATAACCCTTTCATATGGTAACTTTAGCTTCTGTATCTGCGTTTGTGTACTGCAGATTCAACATTTATCATTCCTAATTACTGGGACTAAGCTGTTTGTCTGTTCGACTCTGCCTCTGCCGGAGCACTGATTGATCTATGCCTCTCCGAGGTCTCTGGACGTGCCCAGTACTCTCGCTCAATTTATGGACATCATCGGGGGGCCTGGCAACGGCAGCTGGCAGTGCAACTGCAACTGGTTGAACAAAAAATAAAATCTCATTTGTTGCGCTTCGTTGCTAATTTTAATATTATTTTTGGAAATCTTATAACTTGCCCTTTGCTACCGTCCGCTGCTATTCCTCGCCCCACTTTCCACCTACGTCTTCCCATTTAATAGCGAGTGTCTCGCTTGATTCTTTGATGCCTCCGAACTGTTGATGTCTTTATTGCAGTTGTTGTTGTTGTTGTTGCTGCTGTTTTGTTCGCATTATAATTTTCATTTTTCGTTTCTCGTTTTCCGTTTTCATTCAGTTTTCGTGTCTGTGGATCTTCATTCTGGCATCTTTACGCGACTTTGACTGTCTATAATTGGCTGTCTGACTGCCCGACTGGATTTGCTATGGCTCTGCCTTACTTTCCCCTCCCCTTTCCCACTCCGCGCCCTTCTATTCTCTTCAGAGTATTTAGGCTCGGAGTGGGTGCAGGGTGCGGGTAGCGGGTGTTCGCGTTTAATCAAGATCAAGCGTGATAAATTAAAGTCGCTGTGGGAATTGAAAGGCGTTGAGTGTGGGTTGTTCTGGTAGCACTGATTTGACAATGTTTTTAGGGATGCTTCCCCTTGAAATAAACAATAGGCAACCTTACGTTATATAGTTAAAGGTCATAAATAGCAAGAGGGAAACAATTTAAGTCGACAAATTATTATTAAGACCGGAATTCCCAATAGAATTCGATTGTATGTAGAAACTAATCACAAAATTCTTTTATAATTATTTAATAAATAGCCTGTAAAATATTAAGAAAACAACAACAAAAAATAAACTTAAAGTAAAATGATATTTTTTTTAAATAATTCATATTTTGTATATATAAATCAACTGAAATAAAAAATAATTTAAAATCTATAAGTGTTTTGATATAATACTTTATTTTGTTAATTTCAAAATATCGAAAAATGTTAATGTATATCTTAAGCATGATATACTCTCATTTATTTGATATACTTCTGTCGGGGTAAAACATGTCATCATAGGAAATAGACTGTGTAAATATATTCATAAGAGTGGCAAAGCTTTTGCTGTAGACAGGCAAAATAGTTGGTTCAATCTCGTTCCAAAACTCAAGCCAATTGTCGTTAATCACACGGTTGAGTAGAACAGTTAGATCAGTGTTCTCCTTGAATAGATTATCAGCTGTTAGAATCCAACTGTAAGATTTATATATATAAGTATATAATCAACTTCACAAACAATTTGCATTCATGCTTACCGATCCAACTCGAATTTGGGTGAGACATCGTAAATGTTTAGGTAGCGTTTGTTATGGCGATACTGAATAAAAAACTTTATATTGGCCGTTATGCGCACATTCTGCATATCCGATTTCGTAGTGCCACTCGAATTCGTATATAATATAACGCCACGTCCCTGCAGCTCGTAATTTCCATGCATTGCGAGACTGGGTATTTTTAATTTTATTTCCACCTTACTGAGTTCTGGATCGCGATTTAAGCCCGATATACTTGTCACAGTCGCGTTTTCGAAGCCCTTGAGCAGCTGATTCTTTAGTTTGTAGCTTATCCAAAGGGGCCCCGGTGAATTGATAAGATTTATGTCCTCTACCTGAATATTATCGATGGGTGGCAAACCAATTTTCGAATTTCCTTTGCCAAAGCGTCGAATAATTTGGTTTATAAAATTCAAAATACATTTGTTATCTCCAAAATGACATTTCTCGATGTCATCAGCTAGGGTTGACGGAAGAAAATTTACTTATTGGCACTTTATTTATACTTGAAGCTCACCTACGTAGCTGCGAAAAGCATTTAACACTGATCCATGTGATGAACAAGATAATTATCTTTAAATACATTTTAGCTTGGTATTCTTTATAAAGATATTTTTATAAGCTCCTGCTAGATCAACAGATCGATACTTAATAATATTTAATGTTTACTTACAACTAGTTGCAGTTGCAGTTGCTTGTTTTAGCATTTGTAAACCTGTTTTTCTGAATGACATTAAATCGAGATAATAGAAAGTGAGAATCTTGCAATGCTAAATTGCTCAGTCACAGATACTCTAGATAAAAATAAGAGCATATGTAACCGTGAAAAAAATATTGCAGTCATAATTTTCTTATAATTAATAAATATAGTCTTATATTTAAAATATTAATTATTTAATTCAAATAAATCATTTTTATAATACATTATCTGCTTGATGCCCATAAAATACTTAGATATTTATATTAATTTGCACATCCAATTTCCTTATAACGCATTTCTTTATAAAAAAAAGTGCTGCTCAATAACAAAACAATAACAGGTTTATTAACATAAACGTAATATTGAGCCAGTTTCAGGGTCAACTAAATGTTCTGTTTATAAAAACACACCATCGTATGAAATAGTTTCAAATATCTTATTTAAAAGCTGAGTACCTGATCGACTTAAGCTGGGCAGCGCTTTAGGCTCTAAATCTTTCTATAGCTTCAGTCAGTCCTCACGCTCTCAATAATTAATTCTCTATCAGTCACCGACTTGAGACAGTGATTAGCTTTGTGCTTCTAATACTACTGCTTGTGTGGAGATGTAAGAAAATTATTTAGACATATCGATTTCCCTTATTCCCTTTAATAAATACTCAACTTCATACCTCGTCGTCTTTCTATGCAATTCTCATACACTGGCCAAACCAATAAGCTGCAGTTGACTGCTTACAAGTCCATTTACTAGAGTCTTATGCCGTATTTACAGCGTGTGGCTGAAAATCATGCATTTTACAATCAAACTGCCCAAAAGGCAATAATCATCAATTTGCACAGCACATGGCCGTGTTATAGAGATATATAAACGAGTATAGATGTACTGGAAATCAAGAAATAACAAGAAATGCAAAAACCAAAAACAAAAAAAAAAGGAACAACATTTTTGCTGTTGCAACATAAACAAATATGAAAACGTGGCCAGCACAAAGCGGGCCGACTGAAACGGGCCTCTGATTCTGAAACAGACCTGTCAGTCAGCGCGCCTTTGGTGCATACCAAAGTGTACTCTATATGTATTCTGAACATATATATCAAGAAATTCTGAGAAACTTTTGCAAAATGCACGTTGTGCTTTTTTGCATATAAATTAAAGAGCCAATGAATGCGGACAATGACAAAGACAAAGGCCAAAAGACAACAAAACAGAGCCGAACGAGAGCCACAACCAACTCGAACCGAACCACAGTAAAAGGCAAATTGCTGTCAACCAAAGCCATTTGACAGGGGCTAATAGCTAAGGTCAACAATTAAACTCATTTTTCTGTGTTGCACTAAAACTGTCTGTTACCGTTAGGCTGCCTCCCTTGTTCACTTTGCATTGCACTGCATTTATTTTAGTTTGTCTAGTGCACCACCCCACTCCCTTCCCGTCTACATCCCACTAACCCACTATGTTACTTGACTCTGAGGCTGCAAACAAATATACCAAAAACACAGGAAAAATCAATCGCCCGCACTGTCAATGCGCCCGCATTTTCCGGCCTAGTAAATTTTATATATATTTTTTTTTGTATTCGTTTGTTTTTTGTTTTTGGGTAGGGATGGTATACCAGAAATTTTACCTACACACGCGCTGACTATGTAAATATTTGTCATGACCGCCTGACAATATTTGTGCAGACTTTGATTCTGTTTTTACTAGAATCGAACAATGGGTCTGACAGCTATCCCATAAGCCTAGAAAAAATAATTTGAGATCAGAGAAAACATATTGAAAAGCAATCGTAAATAGAAAAGTAATATAATAGTAAAAACATTTAATATAATATAGTTTTAAATTTTAAAAATAATACTGATAATAATTATTAAAAAGCGTATTTGGGTTTCGTATATCTGATTTTTAATTTCTTATTAGTTTTCGTGTTCAGTTTTGAGTAGTATATATAAATTTGTTAAGCTGCTCAACATTTGTTTGTTGGTTTTGCGCAGTCGCCTGTTAAAAGAAGTGCGTGCTGTGTGTGTTTATGTTGTGTATGTGCGTGTGTGTGTGTGTCGCATTGCATTTCCGCTTTGCAGTGCATCACAAAAGTATTTCAAATTAAGAGTAGTAAATCAGACGGCGCTCGTTGCCGTTGCATGCGCCACGCCCCCGCCACCATGCACGCCCCCAAAGCAAACATTGAGCAGGGGGGCGAGAAAGAAGAAAATGCATAGCAAATTGTTGGGTAAACAAATATCGAAATGATGCGTGCCGCTGTCGCTGCTGCGGGCTTTGCGCATTTGGTTGCACGTTGCATCAACATCCAAAAGCAGCCCCCAATCCTGCCCCCCTTAGCCCCAGCGCGTTGCCCTCTATGATAAATATGAATTTCTGTTTGTGTCTGCCACGAATAAAGCATTCCCAACAGTGGCACGTCAGCAATGCACTTCCCCAGTCAAAACTATGACACACGTCATTCAGGAAGCGACAAGTTGCAACTTGAATTGCTCGTCGGCCAGCGGCAACGTCAACGGCAACGTTAACGGCAACAGCAACAGGTGGACGGTTTATTCAGCTTTTGATAGGAAACAGCCTGAAATTGTTGATGGAGATTCGAAAAAGCTTAGGAAATAGTCGTGGTACTACTTAATGTATGAAGTATATGAATTTGAAACGAGAACATACAATTGATATAATTTTAATTTAATTAATTTAATTGTTCAAATAAAAGACTATTAATAATACATTAAATATTGCAGATAAAAGATCCTGACTAAGTTGACAAAATTTGAAAGCTTAAGTTAAGTTAATGAATGTTAACTAATTTTTCAGTATTTTTAAAATATTTCTTTCTCTCTCACTCGCTACATGTCTATTTATTTGTAATTAACTTTATCTCTACCTACCTTTCTCCCCCCTTTCTCTCTCCTATGTTTTCTCTCTAACTTGCTCTCTCACACACAAACAACATGTTTTCGATCAAATTTGTTCTGCTTTGATTAAACAATCGGAACAATCGAAATTTTCTCCCAATTACCAAATTGAACGTTTAACCAAATTCTGGACCAATATGCTTTATGTCACGAACCAGCCAGAGCCAAGTCAGAGCAAGAACTGCGAGTGCTGGCGTCCCAATGTACCGGACTGCAAGCAAGTGGACAAGGCGAAGAAGGCGTCTTATTTTGAGACCGATATCGATAACATTGCCATCAGCCTGATGGAGGTGATGTGCATCTGCCGGCTGCGTCCTTGGGAGGTGCGCCGCACAGAGGAGCCGATCAAGCGCTCCTTTCGTCATTACGAGGAGGTACGCACGCGGGTGGACCGGGTGCCCAATAAACGCTTCGGCAAGGAGAACTTCCTGCACGATCTGGCAGTGGAGGCGGGCATGAATCGCATGGACAGCCATCTGGCCTACGGCATTACGAAGCGCGTCTTTCGTGCCTATTATCACGGCAGCGGCGAAGGCGGCAAGCGCCTGCAATCGCTGTCCAAGCAGATGCGCCATCGCTCCGACTGCCTCTGGCTGCATGCGGCCAAGCGGACGGCGGAGATCTTTGCTGTCTATGCGGGCCTCATGTACTCGGAGCAAGTCCAGTACGCTGAGTACATAGAGTGCATCTATAAGACGCTGTACGAGGACCTGCAGACCCGCCTGATCTACGATGTTGATGAAACGAAAGGATGCGTCTGCGTGCCGGCAGAACAGCCGACCAGCGAAGCGGACAAGAGAGGACACAAGACGGCGGACAGCCAGTCGAACAAAACCATCCCAAGCAACGATACCGTTAAAACCATGGAGGTGTTCTTCAACCAGAAAACGATCAAGCTTAGCAAGCCACCCTCGGCGATTTCCATACACTTGGAGTACACGGTGATTACCGCAAAGCAAATCGTCAACGAACTTAACCGGGAATCATCGAGAGTGGTGATCGGTAAGAGCTCAAATCAAACGAACAAGTCCGGCTCCAGCAAGCCATCCAGAAGGAAAAGAAATAAGAAAAGGCTAATCAAGTGCCAGTGCCCACAAATGCAGTGCTTGCGGGTCGGACCGCCGCCCGTGATATCCGCCGAGTGCAGCCAGGGTCCGTATGTCTGCCGTTGGCTGCCCTTTGAAGAGGATGAGACCTTCGACCAGCACCGAGTGCCCTGCCCGCCCATGGACACCATTTGTCCACCCTGCGAACACGAGGGTCTCTCCTGCGATGATGAATGCACCTGCACCTGCGAGGTCTGTCAGTGTCTGCCCGCCTACGGTGATAATGTGGAGGAGGAGCACGACGAGCGGGTGTCGGAGTCGAGCGTGGAGGATCACGATACGGATTACTGCTGGCTGGCGCCATTCCGCGACGGGCCCAGGGTCGAGGTTGAGCCAACGCCAGAGGAGGTGGAAGAAGAAGAACCCAATCCATGTGTTTGCATGTGCGAATACAAGCGTCGCGGCCAGCCGCATCTCTTCACCTATCTGGCGCCATTTAAGGATGTGAAGCCAACTCCCGAACCGCCAACACCTGCTGAGCCGGAGACGCCCCGGATACCGCCCTCTGGCGTCTCCATTAAAACCTACCTCTGCTGGAACAATCCCAGCGGTTGCAGTGCGGAGTCAAGCTCGGAGATCTCAAATCCGCCCAAACGCGAATCACCACACATTACCGTGCTCGGCTCTGTGCAACAACCGAAGGTAGCTGGCATCAACATGGATGTCACCGTAAAGACCCAGCACTATCCCACTCCCGACAGTCCTGCCGGCCGGAAACTGCTGGTCAAGTCACAAACATCCAAGACATCCAAGACTGTGGTCAAGCGGAACACAATCGAATTAAATTTGCAAGCCGTGCAAAACCAGAAACCCACTCAGCCGGCGACCAAGTTGCCGACCCAAGCTCCTGCACAAGCTCCAATTGCATCCGCAGCTAAACCTGCGCCTGCACCCGCTCCCGCCCCCGCCCCAGCAAATGCACCCGCCAATGCCCAAGATGACGATAAGTTGACCAAGGAGGACATTTTGGAGATGTTTGGCTTGAACAAGTAGATGCAAATTACAAAAATGTTGTGTACTCAATAGTTTCAGTTCAATGATTAAAGTACAATTATAATTAATTATTTTTTCTCCACAAATGAAATACATTCCAAGATTACATTCTAAATTTTATAAAATTTGTTGTCTGAGGTGGTAAGGAAAATTATAATGGCACAACAGTATATTATTTGAACATTTTTTTGTTGCCGAAGAAAGAGCTTTTCACATTTGTATTTTCTCGCCGTTTTAGTTTACACTCTTAATGTTAAATATATGAAGTTGTTTATAGAGGTCCTTTTTCTATTATGTAAGTCATGTAAGATTTAGAAACACTTCCGGGCCACCGGATGGAATGAAAGTATAGCCATTTAGAATGTGGCAGCATTTCATGGGCCAAGTCCCAAAAGGTTGGATAGTTGTTGTGTATTTTTTTTTTTTTGCATAGTTGTCAATCAGAAAAGCATTCAATTAATTGTTGAATGGAATATAAAAGGTCCTCGAAATCAAATGGATGAAATATGCTCTTAAAATCGTTCTGGCCAAGTTATTTGATACTTTTTCATGGTATATACATACAGTTATTTTTTTTTTTTAAATATTGTTTGTCAATAGTTTTGCACAAATTTCTGAGTGTATGTTTGTGTTTACCAAACAAACTGTCAATTGATTGTCAAATTAAAAAGCAAAACGATGGGCGGCCAAGGACATGTGTGTAGGGTTTTCTTTGAAATTGTAAACTGTTTCGTGCGGGCAACTCTTGCAACTGTTGTGGAAGGCGAACCCGGGGAGGGGGCGGTTCGAACCACTTCAGCTGCAAAACTATGCGAAATATTATACAGCACGCACACAAAAGGGAGAAAAAAAAGAAAAATACAACAACAAACACGCCTCATTTCAAAAATTTTGACACACAATATTTTGTATTGTGTGTTTAAGTGTGTGTGTACGTGTGTGTGGACAACATTTGCTCGCTTGTCCAGTAAATTTCAAAATAAATATACGATATTTGCATTGTCAATAGTTTTCTTTCGGCCACAAATCTCGCTAAAAACAAATCACGTAGGGGTTTGCCGCACTCGGGTGTCTCACAACTTTTCGGACTGCACTGCCTCCCCCCGCGCAATCCATCGGGAGAGTAATTGCAGACAAATTGTAAAGCTACAAATATGGCCACACCATTTTGCCGCTTGACAAGGGCTGCTCCAAAGTTTTGTGACAGACGCTTTTAAGCAGAAAATTGTTTGCTCATAACTTTTGACTTCAAATCTGGCTTTATATTTTTGTCTCTCTTTTTTTGGGTGTTGACCTTGCCTATCAAGAAATAAGAGCAACAACACAAGTAAACACATTGGAATTAAAGAAAAAAAACCTGAAAAATAATATGGAAAATAATAATTTACAAAATGTGAAGGCCTACTGATTAGAATGGGAAAAAAATTATGTATATCTTTTTAAAGAACATTTTTTCTAAAAATATATTTTCAAATAAAATTTATTATAACCTTAAATACTTTATATATTAATGTCGAAAACTATCGAAATTATCGATAAATACATCGAAATGAAGTAGTCATGGCATATTTGGCACACCTACTGATCACTTGGCTACTATTTAAGTGGCAACTTTCGCCACCGCATGGTACCTTAACGGATTGTTAGGCCGATCTTGCAGCTGCCGCCTGTTGTTGGTTGCATGCAAACGCCCGCAACTGCAACAACACCCTGGCATTTACCGTGCAACACATGAATTACTTACGACTTTCTCGCCGCATCGAGTAAAAGTAAAGGCACTTTATTGTTGTATTTTTGGGGGCAGCCAAACATTTGAAAAGAGAGACACGACTTCAAATTAACACGTAAATTGCAGCAACTTAACGCGCTGCCTACAGCAACAACAACGACAAATACGTTGGCCAAATGCAGTGGGGGCAGGAGCTCGTTAAAGGTTGCACCGCTTGGCTGGCAGCTAGTTGGCCAACTTGGCTTTCTGGCGGGGCCTTGTTACAATTAATTGCATATGCCAGGCAGCATTTTTGCATATACCGGCAACATGTTGCAGTTAACAATAAATTAGCGTTTAAAATGCAACAGCCACTTGGCACTTGGCACCCCCCTCCGCCCGGCCGGCTCATAGCCCTAGCCTTGGCCCTGGCCCTGGCCCAGGCCACGTCTTGTTAGCTCAAGAAGATCATGCTGCAGTTGCGCTGGCGGTGATCAATCAAGTGCTTGTAATGGCGGTAACCGCTCGCAACATGATAGTTTACTTGAATTGCGCAATTAATTAGTTTCGTGTTAATGAGCAATGCAATGCGCATCATCTTCAACAAGAGCAACAGCAACAACATCATCGTCATCAACCTCATCATCGTCAATGTGTGGCTATAACTACAAGAAGAAGACGCTTTGGCATTTCAACAACGCTCCACACTCGCTCGATACTCTGCTCTGTTACGTCCAGGAATTTCTTTAATAGCCTTCCTGGCCTTCGGGCCAAGCCAACGCCTGCTACCAACATCGGCAAGTAGACGTTATATGACTTTGTTTTATATGCCTTTAAAGTGTGTGTGCACCTTAAGAATATACAGCTCCCATCTTATATGGTTTATATCCCAAGTGTTCAATAGGTAGCAGCTCCTTAATGCCAAATCGTGGTCATTATATCAGAGACGTAAATATTTTTAAATTTATGTTTCGCTTTGTGATTTTAATTAGATTTAATTTAAAAGTAATCGTTAATGGATTCAAAAACAAAATGCGCTTTATAAAAAACAAATACGATTTATTTAAAACTTAAACAAGTATTTAAATTGATTTTTGGGAGTTTGCAAAGAAACTTTAAATAATATTCCTTAGAAGTTTATGTATTATTGCTTTTCAAAAATAAAATAACTTCGAAAGCTCTTAAAAAAAAAACAAAAGCAAATAAATTCTTTGAATTATTTCAATGACAAGCTGAAATACGTTTCAAATAACATAGCAGCAAAAAACGAAGAAATAGTGTAGTGCTTCCATCGAACATGATCTAATCATTTGTTGCAACTCTAGTTTTTCGTTTCATAAAAAGTAAACCCAGTCTACTAATCTGCTTTGCAACAGATTAGCAATTTTCGTTTATTTTCTCATTCACAAATAGTTAACTTCAAACCCAAAAACAAAATAGTTTTAAACACTACCAACTAGCAGATGTCAGTAAAAATTTTAAAATACATTTTTATCACTTTGCAGCATTCGGTTTATAAATCTGTAAAGTCCACACATCCAACCAGGGATATATATCTCTCTCTCTCTCTCTCTCTCTCTCTCTCTGTGTCTCACTCCTTTAGTTTTCTCTTTCGACTCGTAAAACGTGCTGGCAGCTAGAGCCATCAATCAAAACGGAAACTTGTGTTGGGGCAACTATTTGCAAAATCAATAAATACCCATAAATTTGATGTTGAAATGAAACTTTGCATTTATATGTATCTCAATATAAACTGCATTCGTTTCTTCTTTCCTTTTTTTGGCAAATAAATGCTGACAGCTAAATAGTTTTGAATACAAAAATGTTTGGCATAGTTGAGGCCAAAATGTTTGAAAAACTTTTACGCAAAATCCCGCTGATGTTCCACACCCACCCCGCCTAGCCAGAAAAGCCGCAGAATTCACATTTGCCCCAGCCTCAGCTACAGATAGGGAGTTGTAGCTATAGCAGTGTATCTGGATCCGAGGCTCAACATGCAGCTGCAACTTGTTTGCGGTTTTGTCAGCATCGTCGTCGTCGTCGTCGTTGTTGTATCTGTTGGCTGCAAGATTGTTTTTGCGTAGTTTTGTGATTGCAGCGATTCGGGCATTTGTGGCGGTAAATAGTTGTGAGCTCTCGGCCAAAATGTAAAACGCAGCGGCAGCCTGCTGCAAGCTGTTTCCAGTTAGCTGCAAGCAGGGCGTTGTGGCCACACACATGACAAATCTCGTGGTGCTTTATGGCAGCCAACATATGTTGCCATTCAAAATATTTAACCGCAGTAAAGCTTCGCGGCTATTGCCGTTTGGAGGGGGTGGGTGGGTGGGTGGTTGATTTGTTGTGTTAGCTTGATTAATGGCAGCATTCAATGCAAGTGCATGAAAAGTTTTCAACTGCTGCTTGAATTTTTGTTGTTTTAGTTTTTGGGGCGTTGCCGCTTGTATCCATCAGATACACAGTTTGTCAACGACGCTTTCAACTGACATAATCATCAATTAATGCTCTATTAATAGAGGCTTTCCCCGTGCCGTCCAGTACCCCTACCCCAGCCCCGTCGAGCTGTCTTGTGTCTTCAGCTCAGCGTCTGCATTTTGTAGGCGCGACAACACTTAGGGCCCCAACATGTGTTTATGTCAATTTGATTGAAGAGGCACCCGAAGAAATAAGAAAAACTAACGAGCAAGAGCAAAGCAAGATCATCGTCACATCCCAAAACCGAAGCTAGAAATACACTACTGTCTACAAGAAGAAAACTCTCATTAATTGCTCTAAAATAAAATATCTTAAACATTTAATAAAAAAAAATCTATATTCTCAAAAAACTGAAATTTTAGGCTTAAACATATTTATAAGAAATAATTTGTACAATTGTTAAATTCATATAAAAATATAATTAAAAAATTTTTGAAGGGAAGAAAAATTTTTAGGTTAGCACACTTTAATTTAAAAAAATATATATTTTAAAGCCTAATTTTTTTTAATAATGGAATTCTTTGCCAAAACTTTTTTTTTTATCATACTCTGTAGTACCCTAGCATATTCCAAAACTAAACTAAACACACACATTCAAATGATAGAGTTTTGAATTTCTACTGAGTTATTTAAATTGCTGCCAAATTACGAAATCATTAAAAATTCAATTCGTAGCCCAATTCGTTTTGAATTAATCAATCAAAAGCTTAAAAAACCTATATAAAACAGAATTCTTATCAAAAAAAAAGCAAGAGAAAAAAACGCAAGCACTTGCGTGTGGCTGAGACCTCAATGAAGGTCGCCAAGTTAATTTACCGACCATAATTAGCATTGGGCTCTTGCTCGGGCATGTTGGGAACGTTTTACAGTTTTCCAAGCTGGTGCTGCTGTTGCTGAACCGGGCTCATAGATAATTTTCAATAACAGCAAAGCCATTTGCCAGCCATTAACTGTCTGTCTGTCTGACTGTCTGTCTGTGTGCCACACACCGTTCACTTGGCCCAGACACACATATGCCATGCATTAACCCTCTCAAGCAACGTCAATCGACAGACACGCAATGGCCTTGTCCCTACGCTCAATCCCAATACCAATACCAATCCCAATGCCCAATGCCCAGTTCAAATACCCATAGGAAACGAATGCTTGTATTGCGGCTTGAAGTGCACTTAATGCTGGCCTACGGCAATAGAATTTTAAGACTCATATACTTATTTATAATTCCAACATTTTTTATTTTCACTATAAATGACTTTAATTAGGCAATGCAGTTATCAGCTGCTCAAAAAATGTTTTGTGGTTATAAGGCAATTCATGGAGTTACAATTAGATCATGTTAAAGGTATATGGAAAATTTTTACGTTATAACAAATTTAAAAGTTGTTACAAATATTTGACTCTAGTGTCTTTAAGAAGATTCAATTATGAAATCCAAATAATAATGTTTTTTTAAATTATAAAAATTATTTTTTTTTTTTTTTCATATCACAGTCTTGTTTTTATTTGTTTACTTTCGCTTATTAAAACATCAAATTTCGATATAGTACCCAAATTCAGAGTATAGGATGTGTAGCTCATCTGCCTAACATGTTTGATTGTATTTTTAGACAGGCACCCACCTTTGCAGTTTCTTTTCTCCTTTTTTTTTGATAAGCTACACCATATGCTAAACTCGCTTTCTCGTATCCCGTATAATTCTATGCATGCCGGCAGCTGAGCACCTGTGCGGTTCTTAAGCAGGGCCGAAACTCCCCTCGATTACTACCCCCCTCAACAGACCCATCCAATCCAATAAACTTAGTAAAAACATCGCACACGCATTTTAAAGATGCAAAAACTTTTACATTTAACCGCATTTATGAAGCTGATGCCAGCTGCCAGAAGACTCAAGAATCCTAACGTAGATATAAGAATACCCTCCGCCCTTCTAAGGTTCGCTTCTCTAGCTATATAAATCCAAAAGCTTGGGCAAATGTTTCACGCTTTGCATGGGAAAGGAAAACCTTTTGAAGCTTTCAAAAGATTTTCACCTTTTATTAGATGCCAAGAGTTTATTGTTTTGCCCAAGTTCGCGATGATGGCAGGCAAAAAAAACACTCACATCAACACACCATGCGAAAGGATTTTATCCCTGCCAAGTGAGAGCACATATGTGTATATAATATGTAAAATTGATTTGCCTTTGCCGCTTGCCAGCTGCTGATGTTTTTGTTATGTTTAGGGATAATCCCATACATTAGACTTTGGTAAGGTGCTTGTTTGATTTTCGCTGCTCTCTATAATTTTATTTTCTTTTTCATTTTTTCTTCATCTTTTGCTTGTCTTTTCTTTGCTGAAAAAATCTCTGTGCATTCAGGGAAAACAGCAAAAAATTGTATAACCATAAATGCGCCAGATTTGCGTTTGCTCGAGAGGATTATGCGCCGGCCCCGCTCCAAAAGTAGAAAAAGAAGAAGCAGCAGAAGGAAAGCAAACGAAACTTTCTTCTAAATTCACATAAAATTAGCAAATATTACATTTGCGCTTTGGAACAGCTCCCAAAAGGTTGCACATACACATCAGCACAACTCTCAGCAGCTCTTAGGCTCTCACCTCGTTCCCTTCTCTCTCCATCCCGCTCATGCTCTGGCTGTCTGTCTCCTCTTCAGTTTATTTTGTATATTTTAAGGAAAAACTTTTTTATTGCCGTAAACAAAGTTTGGCCGCGCAACGGGGACTTATTTAACGTATATAACTAAAAAAGTTGCTAGCCCAAAAACAAAATAAGTCAGCCATGTAGAAATTGTAGCCCCAGCTCCAACCCCCTCTTAACAATTCAGCACCTCACATGCCAAAGGAAAACCCCGCTGATTGACTCAAAGGCCCCGACATAAGACTTGCATATAAATATTAACTCTCCCCTGGCCCAGACAATCGACGCACTTAAGGCTAGGTCGTCATCTTAATGTGCGACAAAAAGTTTTCACTTTCCACTTGGAAATATACAGTTTATCGGTTATCGGTTGTCATCTAAATGGGCCAAATGCGATTTGTTTGGCATTATCATTAACCACTACGGGTTTGGCTGCACGACATGTGGGGCTACCCCGATAAGCACGTCATGAACGAGGGGAACGGGCTCCAGGAAGTGATGGCTGTGGCAAACCATTAGAATCTATAAAGAGTGCTTGAAAATTTCCTTTAAATGGGCATCATAAAAGACGTAAAAATTGCTACAATTTCAATAAGTTTGCCAAACTCAACAGATTTTCATGTTTGCTGACATTTTTTGTATAAATATTATTCTTGAATTTTGAAAATCTACAATTTAGTAAAAAATCATGCAAAATATTACTAAAATTTTATTTTACCCAAATATCGTTTTAGATTTTACTCTTCCATATCTCCGAATCTCACAATTCTCACAAGTTTTATATCTTATCTTTAAACGTATATCTTTCATTTGGCATTCCTTAGCTGGCGCCTGTCACTCTTTTCCCTTCCACCTCCATCTCCTTGCTCCACTTGTTTAATGCAAATATACATATAATTATATATACATGTATCCAGCGTAGCTCTCGATGCGTGGCTAATTTACAATTTCAATGTCACGCTCCATGCAAGTGACGATAAATTTGCACTATGTAGACTCGAGAGCTAAGAAGAACGAAGGGAACATTGGAAACTTGGAGAACTGGGGAGCCTGGAGAAACGTTTTTCATTTTTTCACTTAGCTAAATTACATGGCGGCAGTCAAGACTTGTTGATTGTGCCCGTTGGCTAAATTTAGCATTATTAAAAAAAAATTAAGCTGACAACATTTTGTTGTTGTCATATAGAAAAAAACAACAGAGCGAGTAAACGAAAGAGAAGGCTAGCTTCAATGGAGTGAGAGGTGGCTAAATGAGATATGCGTGCGTCATGTGGCCGTCGTGCCTGAAGTGGACCCGAAACGCCCGACACTTAGTTTAATTTCTAGGTGCCGACGAGGGCGTCAGCCAGTCCCGAAAATGGTAGCTGAACTTTAGTTCATCAAGAGCAAGAGACATGCCACATGCCCTGCTGATTAATTATATTTCTGTACATTTTCTTTCTACTTTTATTCTTTTTATTTTTCGAGTTATGAAAGAGCAGAAGACAGAGAGGGAGTACTAAATTAAGTGAAATTTTTCATCTACATTTAATTACGCTAATGATCTAACATTCAGGCATCAGGCAGGCAGACTTGGATCCTATGCTAAAGACTGACAGTTGTTGCTGCTGCTGCCCAACTAATCTGTAAAGCATGAAAAAGCACACCCGAAGAATAAATACCCTATTCAAAAATCAGAATATGTTGGATTTATTTATATAATATACTGTTTTGAGTTTATATAAAATGTATATTAATTCAACTTTGATAACGTTGTATTTATTATTAAAAGTTAGTTCACTATATGATACAGTGATCCAATTTTGATTATATTAGGGTTATAACTTACTACAAGAATATATAATAAGTAACTCCTTTCATGAGCCACACATATCAAGATAAAATTATAATATTCTCTACGAACTTAAAGACTGCTCCAAAGTATTTCAGCCAGTTCTGGGCACTTTCTGTTGTTTCTTTTTGGTGCCGCTGCTTTGTTTGCGGGTCTTCTTTGTTTTTGTCTTTTATCTAGAAAAAAAATATCTTTCACTTTCTGAGCGAGTGTTCTGGGTGCCCCTGTTTGGATGCACTCATGACATGATTACCAGTCGCAAGTGCACTGAAAAGTACACGAGTTGTAAGTCAAACTGACACTGAAGATTATGGTTTATGTCGACAAAGTTGACACGTTGTTTATCAAAAATGCAAGTCAAGGACTTGGCCACAGCATGCACAGTGGAGTCGCAGCTTCATCTGTGTGTGTGTGTGTGTGTGTGTTGACGGATGCTTGGCAAGTGCAAGGCAGCAGCACCCCCCAGACAAAAGATGTTGCTACTGACAATGACAACAACAAGAACAAGAAGAAGAACAACTGCAACTATCACTACTTACAACAACCACATAGGGAATAAGAGAGAGAAAATGCAAAGATAGAGAGAGATATATATATAGAGAAGTATGAGGGCTGTCCAGGGCGGCTGGGGGCTTACAATCGATGCTGATGGGCTCCGATGTGGCCAACTTGTAACGCGTGTGTCTGACAAAATGTTGTAATTAATTTAATTTTCTTTTAACATTTACACACAACAAGTTTTATTTAAAATTGCGATATTTCATAGCTTCATATATATAAATATAAATTTTGTCTTACACAGCTGTTGTCTGCCAATTGTACTAAGTGGTAGATACGTTAAGAAACGGAAACAATTTAATAACTCAACAGTTGGGGTAAGAGTTCACTAAACAAGGCATTTATTATATACACTTGGCTAAAAAAGTTAAAAATTTAAAACGAAAAAGAAAGGCTGATTAATTCTCGCCGTCTGATTATCTGTTAATCCAAATACGCAAACTTATCTTAAGATTAAAACAGCAAGAAATACAAGATTTAATCTTTACAATAATTTACTGTTATGAAAATGAACTTTCATTTATTTATTTATGTCATTTCATATATTTCTACATTTCTGTTTTTTTTTTTTGTTTTTTTTTTAGAAGTCTTGGTTACTTTAGGTTCTCAGATAACCAATGGAACTAATTTGGAAGCAATAATATAATAATAATAAATAGCAATTTGTATTTCAAACTTATAGTACAGTGCATAAAAACATAATCTATCTTAAAAGTGAAACAATTCACTATATGAAATACATTAAAATTATCCGTAAATTTAAATTAACATTACAAATCTAAAACTGTTTCAAGGAAACACAAACTTCCCATGCTTAAGTCAAGCGACAGGCACTGCTGAGCACAAGGTCTCATCTCCTTAAATCTATCAACAAATGCGGATCTCTTTAATCTCAGCTGATATGATTTGCAACGTTTGTTGCCTGAGCTACAATGGACACCTCTCTTAAGTCTGTTGGCGATGCTAATCACAGCCTGTTAAATCATATCGCTGATGGAATAAGTAAAGCCAGTCAAAATAAAAATGAAAACAAAACCAGTTTGCGACAAGAGGCTGGACAGGCTCTGCTTGCGATTGCGACAGGGCAGCAGCAGCACCCGGGAGAGTGCATTGTGCTCTGAAGTGCACTTAAAGGATATTTTTTGAGAGCGCAGCGCAGCGCAAAGACGCAACGAATGATGAAAATCAACAGAATGTTGACAACTACCCCAAACTAACCCAGCTTAAAATTCTGTACCGTCCTGTCTGCCGTCGGCTTGGTTCGCCTGGCCTCTGTCTTCAGCGTTGAGTGTGTTGTTTGTCCTCCATTTCAAAATGTTTTTCTTTTCTAACAACTTAAGTGCTTGGCGTTGTATTCTACTAATTTTATTCCTTTACTGCACGCCCCATGGAATCCTGTTGACAACAATCATCTCAGATGTGCGCTCGACCGTATTCTCTCCACAGACATATCCATGTCCCTATAATGATCCTCACTCCACTGACAGCAGGCGGCAGGCAGCAGGTAGTCTTCGTCCTCGTCATCGTCCATCATTGATTTTTATTCGCGCGTGTTTAATTCCCAAAATCAGCACCCGGAGATCTTCAGATCGTCGTTGCTTTTGTCGTTTATTGTCATTCATTTCTTTGTGTTCACTTTTTAAGGCATACCCTGTAACCATTGAGCAAATGGTTAACCAGACAAAAGCAATTATTTTCGACCTTATAAAATATATATTTTGCTAAGCTCAAAAATGTAATAAAATCCATTTATTAATTATTTTTCAATATAATTTTTTTAATAATATTATTTATTTTTTGAAACTTATATAAAAAGTTTAAATTATAAATTTCCATATTTTCCCAACATTGTGAAATATTACGAGGAGATTCGTGGTTTAGAACAAGGCATCTTCTAGTCGGGCACTCCCAATCATTTTCGATTCTTGATTTTGTATTTTTTGTTGTTTTTTATTTTTTGATTCGAGGTTTGGTTTTGCAGCGTTTTGTTTCGCTTTGTTTGACAGCCGCTGATCTTATCAACGTTTTGTTTTGTGAGGCATTAAAAATTTGTCATTTGTTTTGCCCCTACCCCCCATACGATGTTTGCGTTTTGTCCTTGCCCGCCGCTAAGTGCAACCATTGAACAGTTGTGGCAGAGAGGAAGCAGCTGGTGCCTCGATTCGTTTTTTGTCTCTGCTTTGTATTCTTGTGGTTCACTGCTATCAAAATAAGTATATCTGCATGGATAATGCCCTCAACTGCTTAGCCTTCCGTTCAATCTTGGTAATTGCTACCTTTTCCCCTTGTTATCCTCGAAATTGCAGTAGCTGAGCGGTGCTCTGATTACTGGTCTGCCTGCTGGAAATATCCTTAACACAGTTTAGCATATGTTCGAATTTCCTCTTTGACTTGTTCTCTTGAGTATGACTTGGCCAAACATTAACTGAAAGGGTAGTTTTAATCTGCATTTTTATCAGGTATAATACAAGGCAGATCTGTGTATAATACAGTTATTAATGATTGCAAGTCCAAACCTATACCTACGTCATATATACATATGTATATAACAAGCAATAACACATCTTTACGAGAGGCGAAAACACAGCCCAAAAATGATGGACATCAAATTTATGACAAAGAATTTAATTTTAAATTAAAATTTTGTATTTCTTATATTATTTTCTGTGCATATACTATAAAAATACGCGTGTGGTTTTGAAAATACATTGTAAAATATTTTTTTCATTTGAATATATTCTTGAGTAATACCAAGAGCCCAGTCAAGTTATTCTAATTATAGAGATAACTTAAATGCAAATAATTATTAAGACATTTCACTAACTGTTATTGGTTAAAGCTTTATGCTTTAGCGCACTTGATAGTGCATCCTTCCATTAGTTTTTTCGTTGCATCTAATTTTATATTTTTCACAACACCTTTAGTCAAAATATCACCGCTCACGCAACCGTCCAAGCACGTCAAAAAACCAGCGGGAGGGAACTTTAAGCAGAAATTTAGTACGCGCTAGTGGCGAAGCATTAAAAAGCTAATAGAACACTTACACTTTGAACACTTGCAGCAGCTAAAGCTACACAAACGCTTAATAGAACCCATAAAGATTTCATGTTATTTCTTCCAAAGCTTTATTTAAAACTGATTAATTTAAAAATCTTTGTTTTTTTGTTCTGTTCTGCTTTGGGAACAATTTTATAAAATGTCGTATGCATTACTTATTGATAAAATGCCGATTCGTTATCGATCCCGTATAAAATTGATTTAAAAAAGCTATAACTTTGAAATTGCATGGTATTTTCGTTTTAAATGCTTTAAAACTGTTACTTTTAAACCCATTGGGCTTTTCGACTATAGAACTTTGGTCATGCTTTTAGAATTTGGTATGTAATAATTTTGCAAAAATAATGTTGCTTTGAATAACATAGTAATTAAGATTTTCGTTAAAGCTCCAGAACTATTCGATCAGAACACATGGTCCTAATTCTGTTTCTACCAAATGCCATATAACCACAAAATGCAGGCAGGTTCTCTGTTACGCTGATGAGACAAGCTATGGCCCGTAGAGTTTTGGCCAGTTAACAGTGAATGGAAGTCTATTGACGATTCCGATTACAAATCGACTGCCGGACTCTTCAGTCCGATGATGGTCTGTCGTGACTGTCTGCACTTCTATTTGCAAATACTGATTATGTTTACATGCATACATCAATGCACGATGCCCAAACAATGCTGTCGCACACTTATTCTCCCCCCATTTTCTCTCTCTCTCTTTCGGTCTATTGCTGTCTCCATTTCGCTTTTAACTGCAGCTCATTTGTGTGTGTGCTGGACAATGGGTCGTATGCGTAATGCCATATGAGCAATGGCAATGTCGAAATGCGTAATGAAAATTGCGCCACCAACTGACGAAACTGCATATGAGGCGACACAAAGCCCCCATCCCGAGCATCGGTACGCGCTGGGCCATATACTGGGCTTGAGTAGACAAAATCAATTTGGTTTTGCGGTTTTTGTGCCCTGTAACAGAGCAGCTGAAGCTGTTGTTCAATTTGCCAGCTCTGCACATCCGCACATCCTGACCGCCAGCTGTACCATGTGCCCCACAGCTGGTTCAACAAAATTTCCAGCTGCATTTTAGTTTAAATACATCAAAGCGAATTATAACAAGCCGAAATTTCGAAGCAACAAATGCATGTACATCGACATACTCTGTATGTGGATGAAATATTAGTTAACACAGGACAAAAACACAACATTAATTTTAGATGCGCAATACATACTCTTGTACACATTTAGTAGAAGTGTGCTAAATTTGTATTTATAAAAACTTAAAAAATTTGTGACAAAATCATAATACGCTTTATAAGTGTTTTAACTTGCATAACAAATGTAATACACTCGTTAATTTAAACTGCATAAAAGTTGATAAAAGTTGCATTTGAATTTTACCAAAAGAATAAATATTTTACAGGGTATTTTGAAAGTTGTTATGCACTTGATACGATCGATATCGAATTGGCAACTCTTAGGTATTCACAGAAACAACGAAAGTTTCCAACGTCAGCGCAGAAATTTTTGGGGAAAGAATACAAAAGTTTGTACAATCTTCTTCTACTATTTTTTTTATAAGTAGAAATAGGAAACTATTATTTGCAGTTGGCACTTTTGTTAGATAGTCTTTCAAGTGTATTTGTGTTATTGAAAAACTTTTTTTCGGGCAGCGCCGCATGCAAATCCAGTTTCGAAGAGTGTTGAAAATGCTTGAGATTTAAATGAAGTGAAGTGAATTTAATGGTCAACAGACATTTGCCATACAAACATCAAAAACTGGGAGTATACGGAAGTAGCCAAAGCAGCCGAGCGGTGGGGGAGGGGGTGACTATTTACATAATGGCAAAACGTTGCAGCGATTTCGTGGTGTGGGGTGGAGCCACTCGAGAGTGCGGTGAGTTTTTCGCATGGAGCCGCAACTTGGTATCTATCTATGATATTTGCATAGTATATATTTCGAGTGCTTGTTTGTGTATGCATGAAACACAGAGACAAACACTACAGTACGTGGGAGGAGGAGGTGTCACTACTACCCTTAGTGCTGACTGTTAGTCCGGGCTCGGTGTAACTATCAACGCAAATGTACTTGAAAATTGTAATGAGCTCTAAGCTTAAGCGTCAACAACAAACATTTGCCCAACTCAACAACGATGCGCAGTGGAAGAACGCTTTCGGTTCCAGTTCCATTTCCATTTTCAATTCGAGTTCTCGGGTTAGGTTCTCGTTCATAACCATTCAGCCATATGCTGGGATTAGACAATGGAGATAACAGTTGGAACTCTAAATGTTACAGTTACTCCCAAAACAGTTTACAGCTGCAGTCTACAAATCGATTGTGGAGTTTGTGTTGCAAATTACTTTGGCTTGGAGCATACTTAGTTGCTGCTCCTGCTGTTGAGTCTATGAGGTTAGAGGGATGGGCGAAGAGGTTGTGTATGGAGAATAAGCTGTTATATCAAAGTAAATGGAGCATTCTACGATGAAGGGCACAATCAATGTTTTATAGAGGTATACTTGAAACGGTTTCTGTTTTATTTTTGACATTTTTTAGAGCAACGTAGAACATTAAAAACATTTTATATGTTTGATTAAATACTTAACAAATTTAAATTAAGCAGCAACTTATTACAATTTTTTAAATGTCCAAATATTTCTCAATTTTCACATGATTTTTGACAAAAAATTTAACCCTCTCAAAATCAGGTTAAATGTTGTTTTTTATACCATTTGTGGCCAGCAAAATCGATTAAAAATGCAAACTTTCAATTTTAAATTTTTAAAAAAAAAATTTTTTTGAAAATTAACAAGGGGGAGTACATGCTTTTTACCAAAAATTTCAACAAAAAATTATTTTACAAAAATGCATTAATTTTAAATGTAGAATCGAAATTAATGAAAAATCATGACCAGAATGCCATCAATCATGAAAATCGGTTCAGTTTTGACAAATTTATGGGTGTTTCAAATATGAGA
>SCDY01000732.1:0-48134 GCA_004143825.1 Drosophila micromelanica | reverse complement strand
GGGGTCGGAGATGCCTCCTTCTACCTGTTACATACATTTCAACAAAACCATAATACCCTGTTTCACCCATTTTCAATGGGTTCAGGGTATAAAAAGAGGCAAACAAAACAGAAAACAAACAAAAAACAAAAAAATCTTACAAAATCGGGAAACAATCTCGGGCTGCTGAGTCATATTTGTCCAGTGATC
This sequence comes from Drosophila micromelanica, assembly GCA_004143825.1. Lineage (NCBI taxonomy): Eukaryota > Metazoa > Arthropoda > Insecta > Diptera > Drosophilidae > Drosophila > Drosophila micromelanica. The sequence continues at coordinate 47,945 of SCDY01000732.1, read as the reverse complement.
GCCACGTCTGACGCATAGCAAGTCTTGGATCGACAAGAAATATATGTGTATATAATAATAAAAAACAAGCAACTGAGCTTTAAACATATTCAGTGTGTTGTTTTTCTGTTGCCGCTCGATGACAGATATTTTTCAATTGCAAAAAGCTGTTTCACGTTTACCTCTTTAATGGCCCAAAAACCAGACGCCTTTTGTTGAATGCACAAATCTACGAGTAATACGATTTTTCAGTATTACTTTTCTGTTATTTCCTCTTCTTCTTTATGGCGCTGCCACGAAAAGCCCTGAGTTGACACTTTGGCTCGCCGATTCGGTAATCTCAAGACCCCGCAAAACACGTTCACGTTCGACCGACTGCCGTTTCAACAATGGATCGTAACTTCTTTAAGAATAAGTTCTTTAAAAAAAAATATATATATATATATATGTATACATAAGTGCATGACAGTGTTTTGTACGTGATAGACTTGTTTTATATAACTGGGGTTTTTTCATTGTTTTCCACAGAACACATACTCAATATTATTGATATAGAAAGTAAAATATACATTATCGCACCTATGGTAAGTTTTGTGGTAGACAATAAAAGATAAGATCAACATAAATATTGAGTTTAAGCTAAGGTAACTTTGGGGTATATAAGACTGGAGCCACTAAATTTGCTACATAGAGCATAAAACTAGATAAGAAAACATAAGCCAAAACTGTGATCAAATTATGGAAAATTTTGTTTTTATTAAAATCGGTTGAGTTTTTTTTGTAAGTTTCGACTCAAGTCTTAATGAAAATTTTTTGGTACAATTTCCCATTGATTTTTAAAAAATATTGTGTTTTCAAATTAAAATTTATTTAGTTTCGACAAAGTTGTATGCACAGGATATATTTTAGTCGACCACTATATAATTATTTTAAATGGTATAGATAATTTTGGGGGATCCGTTTCAAAGATCACTTTCCATTTTCATGAAGCTGATCACAAGATAAGGAGACAAGCGACGCAAATCACGTTTGTACTGCCAAACAATTTTTCTTGTCTTCTCGACTGTTTTGTTGTGTGGTTTTTTAGAGGGTATAACATTTGTTCGCTGACCTCGATCACGAACACGTTCGTGTGTCTGTTGGCACAGCTTATTGCCTGAGTCACCATATGGACAGGCCCCAGGCATCATTATCTTATCAAATGTGTTTGCTCGCCGCGAATAAAAGACAAAATTCAAAGCCATAAAATGCATTGTCCAACTGGTAAAGTTATACCAAGAATGGCACCAAAAATTTGAAAAAAAAAAAAAAAGCTTCCTGCCGTAACAGAAACATTTTAGTTAAAGTCGGCCGGAGATAAGGCCGCACTGTGTCGATGTGTGGACACTAACTTGGTCATAAAACAAAAATGTTGAATTCGTATGAAAACACAAATCAACGTTTGATAAATCAAAGAAACCACACACACACACACACACACACTTGGTGCACATGACAAAGCTCGTTAATAATAAAAGTTCGCGGATAACTTTATCGCAATTAACCAAACTGAAATGCGTGCAATTTTGAGGGCTGAGACGGGTTTGTTTCTTTTATTTAATTTGGTTTTTTCTTCTTTATTTTTGTGAGCCAGGTTCATTGTTCAGATGTCTATGCAAGAATTACATCATTGCCATTAGAAGCCGCTTTGGTTTTGACTGTTTTGTGTTTTCTTTTCATAGCTCCCAAGTCGTTTAAAATGAGCCACTGACATTGAAGGTAACGCTTCGCAGGCTACAGAGGGGCGGAGGGGGCGGATGGGGAGGGGCTGTATGTGTGCACAACTGTGCTGATGTGTGTCTCTTTTTTTTTGGACGATCGCTTGGCAGTTGGCCACCGAAACGAAGCTAAGCGGCTTAGGGTCTTATTGCCACAGATACAATTGAAAATGGGTCAAATCAATAGACGCCATTGAAATTGAAATTGAAATGGAAATGGAAATTTGATACAATTGCAATTGGGCGTTGATAACAAGGGCGAGCGGGCAAAAAACACATACATACGATATTACAATATTATGTATTGATAGATATATTTAAGCTAGTTAGACTGTAAAACCTGCGGGTTGGATTTAATTTCAACTATGAATTTGACGTGTACACTTGAAGATCAACTTTTCATGAATTTAATGTTAACAAATCAGCTAAAATACTTTATATGAAATTATGATTTCAAGTTTTTATAATAAATACGCTTAGAGAAAACATTAATGTTCTAAAGCTAAATTTATAACAGAAAAGTAAATTAAAGTTTAACTATTTTTAAGAGAAAAGAGAAACATTATTATTCAAAATATCTGAAAAAAGACTGAAATATATAAATGTTCTTTAAGAATGTTTTTTGTTTTTTTTAATAAATTAACTCGTGAAATTAGTATTTTGCGCTTGATTTAAGAACTTTGTTTTAGTTTATGTCAAATTCTTAAATTATATTATATAATATATAATACAATATGATTCATGCTTGAACGGCGGTATCTTTCAGTATATATGAAATATGTTTTTTAAGAAATTTTAAAAAATATGTATTTAATGATTTCATTAAAAACCAAAAATAATTGCAACCAAATTGAGGCATAATTCAACCAGAAATTGAGTCTGGAATGGTTTTCTTTTACTGATTATATATGTATAGGCATTTGTATATATGTATGCATATATGTATATGCACATCAAAGTTGACCTGCTTTGTTTGTGTTTGTTCCTGCTGTAAAACTGAGCAAACATTATTAAACAAAAGCAGACAACACACAAAATAAGAAAACAAATGGGAAATGGCATCCAAAGCGAAATTGTGTGTGTGTGCGTTGTGTGTGTGTGGGCAAAGGAAGTGTCCAGGAAGCGAAACAGTCGCTTAAAAGCAAATGGAAGATAGTTTGTGCTCCAGGTTAAGGTGCTGCGGCCACCAAAACCACCACCAAGAGAGCTGCCACAAGGCGGCACATGGTTGTTGTTGTTGTTGCCGTAAATGCCGCTTTATTAGAGGCACATAAACATATAAACCAGATTTGTGCTTGTTTGTCGCTTGGTGTCCAAGTTCAAATTGTGTGCAAAGGAAAGAAAGTCGCTGCCAGCGAAGACGAACGGACGGATCACGACCTGGGCAAACCGGCAGAACCGCTTTTTTGCTTCGATCTTTATAACATTTATTTAATTTTTTTGTTGGTCTTCTTCACAGCTTGCAGCACATTTGTTAAGGATGCCCCCGCCAAACAAGATCTCAATTCAGCAATTCATATGCAAAAAAAAAAAATGTGTAGCTCCGATCGAATTGATGAGATCGTGTTGCGTGGCCCAATCTTAAACATCCGTAATGGCTAATTAGCGGTGACAGCCAACAAGAAGTTGGGCGAACTCAATAAATATGCATGTGGCGTTCAATAAATGAAAGCAAGTACATCATCAGTTTCACTCACGGTCTTTGCTGCTTGTTTGAATTTCTTTTGTCAACTGGTTACCGTTAGATTGACCCGCCAACAAAAAAATAAGTTACAAAACGATCGAATCGACAACACTTGTTGCCTCTGTGGCCGCGACACTTGTTATGAACTCGTTGTTGTTGCTTCTTTTATTTGGGTTTGGCACGCGCTTAGCATTTAAATTGATGTTCTTGAGTCAGACACAATAACTGACAGCTGGTAGAAATTATACCTTATTGGAAGAAGCAAAGCCCGGCGATAGCAAGCGCACCTTGCAAATGTTAAAACCTAACTGAAGTTCGGCGCTCGTTGCCGCCACATTTCGCATGGCAACAACAACAGCAAAGTCGCTGTGCAATAGCGATGTGCTTTTCACTGCTGGCAGTTTAATCGCTTATCGATAAGTTTCGCTTGCAGTGAGAGGTTCAAATGAAAGGCGGCAACTCCGGCTAATGAAAAATTAGAGTACATAAAGTTGTGACCAGTTAGTATTTAAAAAAGCTTTGAATACATAGATTTCATGTCTGTTTTATTGTTAGTTCACCAGTTTATACGTATAACAATATGTTAACTATACTAAAATCGTTTTACTAAAGCTTTAACACATGAATAGTTCAATTGATTTGATCTCTGAAAATATGTGTTTTATCTTTCAATTCTATTTTAATTTTCCCTTCACAATCCAAGGCAAATGCAAAATGTGTTTTTATGAAAAATTTAAAATAATACCTCCACTCAACGAGGCTTGAAAAAAACGATTAGATCAGACTAAAGCCCTGAGTTTGCTGTATCGCTTGCTGAAGCTTATACTTGAGTCGTTCCTTGGTCTTGTACCGTGGCAGGTCCAGCAGGTTGAAGCACGTGTGTGCAACGGGCAGAAAACGTTCATCAGGCGTCGGTTGTATGGCGATCTGCGAGAAAAGATGAAAGGTGTTGATGATTTGATCATTTCATTTATCTCAAATCCCTTTACTTTGATGGCTTTCATGCCCTGTATGGGTATACGATCACTGCCCGTCAAGTAGAGCAGAAACATTTTCTTTTCCGCCTCGGACAGTTCGTGGAACACTTCCCAAAACCATTTGACCTAAAGTAAATATAGGAAATATATTCAGATTTGCATGACAGTTGCTGCTCTCATAGGAGTACCGTATCGTCGCCGGACGTGTAACCTTCCTTGTACTCGCAGTTATCCTCCAGCGCCTGCCAATCATATTCCTCATTGCCCACCACAACAGCCATCAGCTCCTCGGGCTGAAATATCTGCAGCACACGTCCGGAACAAACATTCATGAAACCCTCGTGAAACGCGCGATAATGAACCTCTACGGATTTGTTGAATATAAAATCAACGTAGAGATTCACAAACTCTTGCCTGAAAACAGAATTCCATTAGCAAGAATTAGAAACTACACAAAATCTAAAGCTAAACCTGTTGTCCAGCGTCACGGAAATATTGTTTCCGTTGGGTTTAAGATCCTGGGTCTCGGCCTCGCCGTAGATGTCACGCGATATCACAAAGGTTAGATCGAAGGTCTCGGTGAAGTCATCGCCATCATAGTCAAGAAGTGCCTGCAAAGAATTAGCCTCCGTTGGCGACATCGCACGCAGATCGCTAAGATCGACTGGCTTCTTCAGCAGTTTCTTATACAGCGCCAGCGGGAAGGGCAGATTAATGATGGTGTAATTGTATATGGCCAGGCCGCAGAGCACGCCGATAAGGAAATACATGTTCCTTGTCTCGAAGCTGACATCTGCGAACCACATGAGGCGCGAGTCCTCAAACTCCTTGAACATGCCGTACTTTGGATCAATTAGATCCTTAAGCAGCAGCATAAAGAACTCCTTTCGCACGCCGCCCGCATCCTCGGCCTCCTCGCCCTGAAACTTGATTTTCAGCGGCTTCTTGAGATCACTTGAGCTATACCGCTGTAGCTCACGCAGCGAATCCTGCACCAGATTCTCTCGCGTCACGTTCAAAACGATATATTGCGAGACATGTCCATAATTGAGCAGATTATAAAATGCCTGAAAATCGGTGAGTAGCATTAATATGAGAAATAAAAACTCAGAGTCAAATAGTTGCCCACATTGGAAATTGCGTTCGACATGGCCGAATGCATTTGGAGCGCCTGATCCGCCTGCAGCAATGCCGTTTTGGCGGATGCATCGAACAAGAACGGGAAGTTGCAAATGTTGAACTCGGCTGCCGAATCCGAACTTATCCATCGCAGGTACTCCTGCTGCACGTCCACATAGTCTGATACATCTGGCCAGTGGAACAGCTGATAATTAAGTCGATCGTCGCGACTATCGTTGACCCGACACAGATTGTCCAGCAGGCGCAACACAGTTTCCAGATCGCTGTTGTACGGCAACAGCTAAGAGGCGCACGAGGCACACAAAGCGTCGATTAATTGGACAATTGGACAGGATCGGGGTATGCGTACCTTCTTCTGGCGCGGCTCATTGTGATTGATTACCTCAATGCCCATCTTAAAGCTGATGATGTGCATCGTCACGTGCAGAAAGTTGTTCACCATTTGCTCGTAATAATCGGAGGGCGTCTGCGCCCACCATTTCTCCAGCACCTTGCGGGGATTCTCAGTCAGCTTGAAGGTGGCCTTGGCAAAAGGTACATGCAGTGTCTTGTAGTGCTTGGAATTCACAAACTCGTGGTATAACGGCAGCAACAGATAGAGACGCATGCTCTCAACATCCGCCGGCGAGGCGACCAGCGAGCCAAGCAGCTCCTTCGTTAAATTATCCCAGATCTTAAATTAAGTTCAATAAATATTTAATTTGCGGGGGGAATTTTTTGTTGTTTCGTTGTTGTTCCGGCAACACTTACCACCTGCTTGATGCTCTGGTTCTCCACTTTACGGAGATTATCGAACGCCAGCTGGGCAGCTTTTAGATCCAGGCCATGGTTGCGTACAGAGCAGCCAAAGTGCCTATCCTGATCGAGCAGAAAGGAGCCATTCAGGCAGGCTTGACTCTTGAATATCAGCTCAATGGAGTGCAGAAGATCCAAATCGCTCTGATCACCCTCCTTGAAGCGCGCACATTGCCTGGTCGCATCCGCCGTGAGCATCAGAATCTGTGACTTGGGTCTGCAAAGAATAAGAACTATAAACAAACAGGATAACATAAATGGAAAGTTGGAAACATTTACTCATAGATGCGACAATCAGCTGGCGGCGTTTTATTCACATACAGCGAGGTGGTGACAATCGATTGGTCGCCTCCCGAGAAGATCTGGTGAATGACGACGGCAATCTTTGCATCGCTCGACTGCAGCAGGGCCGAGCCACTTGGCGACACCCACGGTCCGATGACCACCTGTGGCAGATTTATGCTTTTGGTGTTGCGCGTGCCCAGCTGCCCGGAGCTACCCAGGCCGAAGCCGTAAATGCGGCCACGCGACGGCACCAGCGCCAACGTGTGCCGATTGCCGCAGGCCACCTGGGATATGGTGCTGCCCATCAGCTCCATAACCATGCGCGGCAGCATCTCGTTGGAGGTAAATCCATGACCCAGTTGCCCATAGGCGCCAGCACCGCAGGTGAACACGCCGCCTTCGTTCGTTAAAAACACAGAAAACTCATCGCCGCAGGCCACATAACGTACTCCGAGGGTGCGCAGGGTTTTCAGCTGCGTGGGATAGGCACGATTCGTCTCATCGTTGAGGCCCAGTTGGCCGCAATTGTTGCGACCCCAGCCAAACACGGCGCTCGATTTGGAAATGAGGAACGAGTGATTTCCGCCACAGGCAATGGCCGCCACGGGTATGCCCAGCAGGGTGGACAGATGCATGGGATAGTTGCACTGATCGAGCTCGCTGGGCGACTTGACACCCAATTGGCCATAGAGATTGGAGCCCCACGAATACAGCTCGCCACCTGCAACAACAAATGTTTGTATATATGCATGAATCTTCAAGAATCTGGCGTACTTACAGCAGGTGAGGGCCAGGCTGTGATTGTTGCCACAGGCAATCTGCACCACAGTCTTGGAGACCAGAGAGCGCACAATTTTGGGCAGCAGGACAACCGCCTGATCGCTGGCATGGCCCAGCTGGCCGCACTCGTTGTCACCCCAGCTGAGCACCTGGCCCCATTCGGTTAGCGCCATCGAATGGCGACTTCCACATGCGATTTGGGTAATCACATAATCCTGCAGCTCTGGTATCTGTACTGCAAGTAACACATAAATGGACACAATGAATGCCAACAGATGGGCGGCTGATACCGAACATGCAAGATGTGGGCAATGTGATGGGAGTGCGGAGTGATGCGTGTACAAACAAGAATGGAAGATCTGTACATACGAAATGGCGACATACGTGGCCTTTTGGTGGGCAGCTCGTGTCCCAGCTGGGAGTAATCGTTGCTGCCGCATGCGTACACCTTCCCGCTGGACGTCAGGAAGAGCGTGTGCCGATGACCGCAAGCTATTTGAGTGACCACCGAATCGGGCTTCCAGGATATTTTGCTGGGCGTCAATATCTAACAAAAACCAAAAATTAAGAAAATTTTAAATCTCATTTATTGAGTTGCCCACTTACCTGCTCATCCTCAATGCCGCCGAGGCCCAGTTGACCGTGCGATGCGTTGCCCCAACAATACAATTCCATGTCGTCTCTCCTCTGTCCGCTCTGTCCAGCTGTAGCTCTCGTTGAGTTTTCTTCGTGTCGGTGGTTTTTGTGGGAAACGCGTGCTTTCCTGTCTATTCGATTTTCCAATTCGCTACGGTATCAGAGAATATTCGAGAAAGCCCCGGGTTAGTGGAAACATTCTTTGCGGCCGTTTAATCGCTTTTATTTTGTCGTATTTATATTTGCTTTACACGCACACAGATGCATTTGTGGTCGCGGACAGTGAGGTCGTTTTTGTTTTGTTGTCGTCCGACCTGGGCTGTAGCTGAGTATCTGGATTGGGATTGTTTCTTTTTTTTAAAGCTCATCGAGTGTAATTCTAACCGGAATATAGCCTGAAATTTCGACAGCAATTTCTGTTCCGTAAAAAATAACAAATTATAACAAATCAAAACCGCAACAACAACAAAAGAAACCAACAAATAATGATGGGGCTGCCAACTGATTGCGAGCTTAAGCCCATTTACACCAACTGTATACATAGTTTTAGTTAAAATAAAAATACAAATACAGAAATGCAAGTTTGAAATATAATAAATAGCCCTTATTTCGAATTATAAAAGTCAAACTTACCAAATATTGGAAAAACAAATAAAAGTCCAAATACTGCGAGTTTGTGCCAAAGTTATCGAAGAGTGGGCATGCCCGCTCCCACATTAGCGAATTTTGCCGGCAACTGAATCTGACGATTGAACTCTGCCCTTTTGTGCAATTATATCTCGAATAGAAGTATAAAGCAAAGCCATAAACGTGATTCAACGCTCAAAATACTGGATAAAGCGCGCAATTGAAAATTCAAAAACGTAAAACGGCTGATAAGCGAGAAAGCGCCATTAGAAAACCGGTTGCTTTAAGTTGGGCAGCCCGAGGCAAAGAGTTGGAGCTGAGAAAGTGGAAAATCAGTGTTGCCACGCCAACAGAATGCAGGAGGCGTTTGTGAACCTGAACGGCATACCCACGCACATCTTCACGTGGGGCAAGTGGATCGAGGAGTCGCTCCAGGATGTGCAGGAGCTGGTCGTTTGCATAACGGGCAATCCGGGTCTGCCTGGCTTCTACACAGAGTTTGGTGGTGCACTGCAGCATGAGCTGGACACCGATGGACATAAATTGCCCGTCTGGGTGATAGGTGGGTGCATCGTTATCAAATCCAAAATCCTTAAATTCATGGCTGCTCATTAAGGTCACGCTGGACACGATGATCCGCCCGAGGCGTCCATAAGGGAGGTGCCGCAGCTCAGTGGGAACGAGGAGCTCTTCAATCTCGACGGACAGATCGCGCACAAGATTGATTTTATCAAGAAGTATGTGCCCGGCCATGTAAAAATACATCTCATTGGCCACTCGATTGGCGCCTGGATGATACTGCAGCTGCTCAAGGAGCCAGAGATACGGAATCGCATCAAAAAGTGCTACATGCTGTTCCCCACCGTGGAGCGCATGATTGAGTCGCCCAACGGCTGGACATTCACCAAAATCGGCATGCCCATGTATTCCGTTTTCGGCTACATTTTCTTCAACGCATTTAATTGTCTGCCCCTCTGGATACGCATTTTTCTCATCCAGATCTACTTCTGGATCTTTGCCATACCCAATCACTTTATTGGCACTGCCCTCAAATACACCAAACCCTCAGTGGCGGAGAAAGTTGTGTTTCTGGCGGATGACGAGATGGCGCGGGTGCGCGGACTTCAGCGTGGGCTGATCGAGGAGAATTTGCATTTGTTGAAGTTCTATTATGGCACCACCGACGGCTGGGTGCCGGTCTCCTACTACAATCAGCTGAAGGAGGCCTTTCCCAAAATCGATGCACAGCTGGACAGCAAGAAGATCGCACACGCCTTTGTGCTGCGCCATTCCAAGCCCATGGCCATCATTGTCAGCAACATGATCCAACAGCATCTGGATTGAGAAGCTCGTCCGGCGTGAGCGCAGTTAGCCAATTGTTGCCTAATCTTAATCCTAATCTGTTGTAAGCGAAAAATTTTAGACTGTCGTTAGTTTCTTTGGTACTATGGCAAATGGTACATGGCCAGGTGGTAATAGGATAGTTGCCTGAATAAAGGATTGATATGAATGAATACATATACATTATATATATTGTTGCAACACATTTTATATTTGCATCTCGAATGCACATATAGTTACAATTGTAATGTTAATGAAGTGAAAATTATGGTTGATGACCTCAGTTGCTGGCCGCTGATCCGGAGCGGGAACGGGAGCGGCTGCGCGATGGCGAACGCGAACCGGAACCTGAACGGGAGCGCGAACGTGACTTGGACTTCGAGTGCGAACGTGAGCGTGAACGTGATCGGGATGCTGATTTCGATTTGGACTTTGAGCGGCTGCCGGAGCGGGAACGCGAACGGGATGCAGACTTTGAGCGCGAGCGTGACCGTGAGCCGGACTTGGAGCGTGAACGTGAACGTGAGCGCGAGGCCGAACGTGATCGAGATCGTGACGGCGACTTGTCCGATTCGCCGCCCGATTCGATGCGATTCTTGGCCCGCTTGCGCTGCGCCACGCCGTCGCTTTCGCTGCCGCTGCGGCTCCTGCTGCGCTTGCGGCCACGATCACTGCCGCTGCCGCTGCCCGAGCGACTGCCACTGCGACTGCGACTGCGACTGCGGCTGCGACTGCCGCTCTTGCGGCTTCTGCTGCGGCTGCGATCGGTGCCACTGGCGCTGCCGGAGCGACTGCTGCGGCCGGATTTGCTTCGGCTTCTGCTGCGACTGCGGCTGCCTTTGCCATCGCTCTCCGATTCGCTGGTGGATATCGTCTCCTTGGAGACGATCTTGAGACGCTGCTTGGCGGACAGCTTCTCCTTGGACTCCTTGGCGCTCTTTTGCGTCAGCTTCTTCTTCTTTTGCTTTTTCTCCTGACCACCAGACTCCTCCTCGCTGTCGCTCTCGTACTTTTCGGTTTTACGCTTGCGTCCACTGCCCTTCTTGCGCTCCCCCTTGCTCTTCTTCTTGGCGGGGCGCTCGGCGCCCTCGCGCGGCACTCCATCGCCGCTGTCCGTGCCGGAGATGTAATCATCCTTGCGCGGACGTCCGCTGCCCTTTTTGCGCTCCTTTTCGCTGGGCGCGTCTGCGATGATGAGCAAGTTCTTGGTCTTCTCCACGTACTCCTGTCGCTTGGCCAGCAGCTGATCGCGTGATGTCTTGGCCTCTTCCTCGCGCCGCTTGCGCTGCTCCATCACCTTCAGCTTGAAGGCTTCGCGCTCCTCCTCCTGGCGGCGACGCAGCGTGCGCTCCTCCTCGTCAATGCGACGCGCCCGTCCCACATGGTACTGTGCCTGCGAGAGCAGATCCTGACAGGTGTTGGCCTCCACGCCAGCCACCTCAATGTTGAAGCGCGTCTTGTCCCCGTGCACGGACAGGTATTGAAAGTATCTAATTCGGATAAAAGTCGCTGTAGCTAAGAGATTAGTTTGGAGTGGAGGACAACTCACTTGTGCGCCAGCTCCAGTTCGTGCACCGCCTGCAGCACCACCTCTAGCGTGGACTTCTCGTCCTTAAGTATGGCCATGGCCAGTCGGGAGAGGACCACGGCAATGTTGAACAGCAGCACCGTGTCCTGGGGCGCGACACGACGCGCCTTGAGCAGCACGGCCTTCGCCTCGACCAGCTTGTTGGCGCGCAGGTAGGCGCGGGCGAGGTACTGCATCACCTCGACATTGTTGTGCTTGTAGAACTTTTTCATGCAGTTCTCGTACATCTGTATGGCGCTGATGTACTGCTTCTGCTCCACGTAAACGTGGGCAATGTTCAGCCACACATCGCAGAAATCGGCAGTGGCCTCGCGCACCTGGGCGAATATGTCGCGCGCCTCGATGACGCAGCCCTTGTGGGCGAGAACGGCGCCAATGCCATTGGTGGCCCAAATGTTGCGCGGATCCGTGCGCAGCACCTGGAAAATCAGTTTCGAATTAAAGACAACTTCTATTATATTTGTACGTCCTTGTTTACCTGCTTGAAAATGGCCAGCGCCTTCTCCTGGTGCTTGCGCTCCTTCTCCTTGTCGCGACTGGGCTGGTGCAGAGTCTGCAGCGAGAAGTTTCCCAGGGCTATCAATGAATAGGCATCTGAGGCCGTGGCCGGATTCTTCAATATGGTCTCAAAGTTCTTTTGGCCCAGCGCGAATTGCATTTTGGCCAAATGCAGATTGCCCAGCAGCGATCTGGCGTCCGGATTGTCATTGTTTATGTTGAGCGCATCCTTGAAGAAATCCGAGGCGACGAAGATCAGACCCTTGTCACGCGCCATGCAGCCCAGCCGCAGGTAGCAATCAATGTAGTTGGGATGCTCCTTGAGTATCTCCTTGTACAGCTTGTCAGCCACATCGAAGCTGCTCATGGCCTCGTTGAGGCGCGCCAGATTGTACTTCATGGTGACCTGTATGGACTCGTAGTACTTGACATCCTTGTCCATCTCGGAGCTGGCATGCAGCAGCGCCGACTCCAGCGTGTCCTTGGCCATTTTCAGATTGCCCAGGCGATAATGCAGCGAGGCGACATTATTTTGTATCTCCGCCGGAATCTCGTACTTGGCCTTGTCACGCAAAATGCTCGAGGCAGTGCCGTAGGCATTCAGCGAGGCCTGCAAATCGTTTTGCTCCAATATCTGCGCCAGCTCGATCCAGGCCTCAATGTCCTCGGGAAACTGCTCGGTGACCTTTTTCAGGTGCGTCTTGGCCATGTCACGCTTCGTCTGCGAATTCGAGTGTGCGTACAGTGAGCCGAGGATTTTCATGGTCTCGTAGTTGCCCGGCTGAATTTTGAGCACCTTCTCAAAGCACTGCGCCGCCTGTCAATCGAAAGGCAAGCAGAGAGATATTTATCTTTCAGCTGGTATGGTTATGATATTTATTACTTACGTTCTCCGTATCACCACGATAGATGTACATCTGGCCAAGTCCGTAGTGCGGCAGGACAAAATTAGCTGGCGCTATTTGTGTGGACTGATAGTAGTATTGGAACGCCTGATCGTAGTCGCTCTGGGCGTGGAAGCTTCTTGCCAGCTGGTAACAGCTCTCGGCGCGCATCGCCTCGTTTTCCGTGTTGTGGAACGCGTGCAGCGCCAGATGATGCACTTTCTGGTAATCCTTCTTGAAAAAGAAATGATTGGCCAAGTGATTCAAGACCATTGGATTGGCATTGTCGATGGTGTACGCCTTGGAGAGCATCTGCACGCCCAATTTATTCGATTCCGGCTCCAGTTGATTGAGCTTGAGCACAGCGAGGCCAATCAGGGCGCCCACACACTGCTGATCCAGCTGCAGTGCACGCTCAAAGGCCAGCTTGGCTTTGTCCGCATTGCCCATCTTGAGAAAACAGTGCGCCATGCCGATGCGCACATTGGCCGGACAATTGGGATTCGTGCGCAGCGCCTTCTTATAGAAAGCCATGGCACCACGATAATCCTTGCGATTGAACGCGATGCACGCCTTGCCCAGCAGAGATGGTATATTGGATGGCGACTGATTCAGCACGAAATTGAATTGTGCATCCGCCTGGTCCATTTTGTCGCCTTCGAGCAGGCAGAAGTAGGCGCGTCCCAGCAAGTGACTCTGGTCGTACATAATGATCTTATCCGCATTGGTATACAAATTGGTGGCTTTCATGAAGAGCTCGCGCTTCTTATCCTTGGACTTTTCCCGATACGCCTCCTGCACATAGTGGGCGGCCAGCATGTCCAGGGCGCGCATTTGGTCCGTCTTAAAGTCACGATAATCTGTGGTGCCCTTCTCGCGAGCTGCTTCCAGCAGCATAATGAAGTCATCCGTCTTCTTCTGCTTGTAGTACGCCAGCTGCAGAATATACGTATATGACATATGTAATCCGTGTGTAAAGAGTTCTTTTGGGTATTTAGACTTACCGCGACATTGACCCAGACGTGCAGCGGCGCACGCTCCTGCAGCAATATGCTGAACACCTCGGAGCATTCTGGCAGTTGATCCGGGTCCACCTCGATGACCTGCAGGCATGTTTTTTTTTTACAAACACGATCAGTCTAAGGGTTTGTTCACTCACCTCATCGGTGTCCTGCAGCGGAATTTCGATGCACGTGGACATAGTTGCAACTGGCGCGGCTCAATGGCCAACAAATTTTGACTTTTGCTACGTTTTATTATACGAAAACCACAATTTATATTGTTAACGCGGTACGCTGGCTAAAAAGTAAAACATTGAGACAATCGATATATCGATACGCAGAGTTGCTTTAGCGACTAAGCGACATTTGTGCTCTTCTATCGATTCATCAGACTCGAAAATCGAATGTGCCATCGATTGTTCTGAGCTGGCATTGTTGACAAAAATTATGTAGTAAAATTATTAAAGTTAAATACCATTTGAAATAGATAATGTATTAGGTCCCAGCAAAATGCACGGGGCCGTTTGGCGAGTGAGCGTCCACCAAGTGGCGTCCAATGTGCGTGCTTCAACAACAATCGCAGCAGCGGCAACAATATTCCAACATAAAGCATACAAACAATCTCAAACAGATGTTCGTTGCGAATTACGTAAGCGATGTGTAAAGAGTAGGGCACAACTTTTGGCGCAAAATTCTACACATGAGCAGCTGTGCAGGCACACGCACACACAGGGAAACACGCCGCCAAGTGCAGCACAATACTCAAGATACTCGGCCAGCACGATCATGAACTCGTACTGCAAGGAACTGGAGCTCAGCGATTATGACATTGTGGGGTTCGATCTGGACGGGACTCTGCTGCGCTACAATCTGCAGGAGATGACCACGCTCATCTACAACGTGCTCAAGCAGTATCTGGTGGAGGAGAAGGGCCACTCGCCGGCGTTGCTTGACAAACAGTTGGACATGGATTTCCTGCAAAAGGGTCTCATGCTGGACGGACCACGGGGCAATCTGCTGAAGTTGAGCAATGAGGCGAGCATATTGCGTGCTTCGCACGGCACACGACTGCTGACCGATGCCGAAATTGAGGAGACCTACGGCGAGGGACGACGATGGGACGTGGCGACGGCCTTCTACAACGATCCGCTGTCGACTTGGAACGGTCCGGCTGCCAAACAGATGCGCACGCTTCTCGACTACTTTGACATGCCCAGCGCCTTGGTGTTTGCCCAGGCCGTGGATATTGTGGACCAGGCCGGCTGTCCCGAAGAGTACAGCGTTTGGCTGGATCTACAGGAAGCCCTGATGCACACCTATAGTCGCGACAACTTCTCCAACGATAAGAGTCTCTACTTTAAAGCCATGCGCGCCGAACCGGAGCGCTATGTGCTGTCCAGCAGCACCAAGCTGCTCTCCTGGCTGCAGCAATTGCGCGACACGGGCAAAAAGCTGTTCCTGCTGACCGGCTCCAATATTGACTTCGCCAATCTGACGGCCACACAGGCCTTGGGTCCCGATTGGCAGCGGAATTTCGACTTCATCGTTACGTATGCCAAGAAACCGGGTTTCTTTACCATGCAGCGTCCGTTCCTGAGCGTGGATCAGGCGGCGCTGAGGGAGATGCCCGACACAGAATTGAGTCTGAAGGCGGTGCTCAAACCGGGCGAGATCTACTCCCAGGGCAATTGGCATCAGTTGCACCAGGCGATGGCCAACATGTTGGACAAGAAACCGGGCGAGACGCGTGCCCTCTATTTTGGTGACAACATTATACAGGATGTTTATACGCCCGTCAAGCATCGCGACTTTGATACTGTGGCCATTGCCGAGGAGTTGTTCCTGATGGAGCAGGGCGACTATCCGTTTGGCCAAGTGGTGGCCTCCGAATTCTGGGATTCGTATTTCACGTGCGACGAAACGCCCACGCTGTGGTCTGGCTTCATAGCCAACTACGCCCAGATCTGTGTTTCTTCCATGGAGCAGATGGCGCAAACAGCGCCCACAGAACGCCTCGTGTGCACCAATGTCAATGGCTTCTATCCGGAGGTACCTAGACAGCTCGAGTGCAACAACCTGACGACCTCCTGGCATGGCGGTAACGTCTGATAACACCACGCCCCCCTTACTTGAAAACACACTATCTTCAAATTCAAGTAACGCAACTTAAAAAATTATATTCGTACAATATGACAACAACAATAAACAAATGCGCAGCGATTTCGATTGAGTGGAATAATTCACACTCTAAACAATATATAATTCCACATACTCAGGCTAGCTTTATCTTGTATTTTGTAGAGTATTCAAATGTTCGTCGCAATTTAATCTAAACTAAGCGTGTTGCCTAAAACATTTACGATTGTACAAATCTTTAAATCATAAGCATAGTTTTTGTGCGCTAACCAAATGAGTTGTGTCCTTTAAAGGATATATAGCTTAAGACCCGGATAATGCAAAGGAATTTTAATCAAATGCCTTTTTGAGCGAGGCTATTGTAGTATATTCTAAAATAGTTGCAATTTGTATATTTACATAGATATTATAATATTAATAAAGCCTTAGCATTTTTAATAAACTGTTTTCCAAGCTAAGAGTTCTTAGTTCTTCTTTTTATTACTAACTATTTAAAACTTTAATTAAAAATATATATTAATATTGCTTACGTTTTTTGATAAATGCTATCTGTGTTTTTTTTTGTATATATGTAATCAGTTCCTTAAATCTTTGAAAAATCTGTTCTTTTATAAAACCTTTTTTGTTTTTCAAATAATTCTAACAAAGCTCAGAAATTAATTTTCTTTTAAAGTTTGAAAATCCTGGTAACATTGGTCTTCTATATCTCTTATATAAACAATCAATTTTTTGCTCTTAATTATTATCTTGTTTATAAGAAGTGTAAACAAAGATCTGAGAGTACCCATTGAAATCAAAAATTATAGTATATACCATTTATATAGATACAGATAAAAAAGACTCACACTTCAAGTTAGTTTCAGACGACACTAAGATTTGTGAACAATCTTTATACCAAAAGAAATACAATAACAATACATATGGAAACAATTCCGAGTGCAACAACGGAAACCGTTCGTTGCGATAATAATTAGATGGCAATTTAGATGATGCGCTCCACGGCCAGGGCGATGCCCATGCCGCCGCCGATGCAGAGGGAGGCGATGCCGCGACGACCGTTGGTCCGCTCGAGCGCGTAGAGCAACGTGACCAAGACACGTGCGCCCGAGGCGCCAATGGGATGACCTAGAGCAATGGCGCCGCCATGCACATTCACCTTGCTGGCGTCCAGCTGCAGGCACTGAAGCACGGCCAGGGATTGGGCGGCAAAAGCCTCGTTCAACTCGTAGAGATCCACTTCGTCGCGGCTCCAGCCGATTTTGTTCAGCTGCAGGAGCAAGGATTTTGAAACGGACTTAAAGATCATAAGGATGAGTGCTTACCAGTGTCTCCACGGCGGTGACCGGACCCAGACCCATGACACTGGGCTCAATGCCGGTCTGAGACCAGCCCACGATTTTGGCCAGAGGCTTGAGGCCACGTTTGTTCAGCTCCTCGCCGGACACGAGCAGCAGCGCAGCAGCGGAATCGTTCACGCCCGACGCATTGCCCGGGGTGACTGTGCCGCCCTCCTTGAAGGCAGCGCGCAGCTTTTGCAGAGCCTCCACGCTGCTGCCGCTCTTGATGTACTCATCCTTGTTGAACAGCTGGGTGCCCTTGCGATCCTTGATCTCGACGGGCACAATCTCGCCATCGAAGTAGCCCTTCTGCTGAGCCAGCTCGGCGCGCTGCTGCGATTGCACGGCGTAGGCATCCTGGGCCTCGCGACTTATCTGATACTTCTCGGCCAGATTCTCGGCCGTGATGCCCATGTGAATGCTCTCCATGGCATCGGTGAGGCCATCGTTGAGCATCGAGTCCAGCATGGTACTGGCGCCCATTTTGACGCCCTGACGCAGGTGCATCGTGTGCGGCGCCAGGGACATGTTCTCCTGCCCGCCGGCAATGACGATCTTGGCATCGCCGGCTCGTATGGCCTGGTAGCCCAGTGCAACGGTTCTGGAAATGTACTGGAGAGTTGAGTTGGCTGCGCAAGGCAAGCTGGGTGCTGATATACCCACTTGAGACCGGAGCCGCAGAGCATATTGATGCCGTAGGCGGGCACCTCGATGGGCAGGCCAGCCTTGAGCGCCGCCTGCCTTGCTGGATTTTGACCCTGGCCCGCCGTCAGCGCCTGTCAACGAGCACAAATGAGTTCTGGCCATTTACATAACAATTTAAGCTAATTTTATGCGGTCCGTAGATAAACTACTTCAGTAATTATCAGCGATAAACGACAACTGAGCGTAATTTGCATTATACCTGGCCCATAATGACTTCGTTGACCTGCGGCGCCTCGACGTGGGCGCGCTTCAGCACCTCCTGGATGACCACGCTGCCCAAATCGGACGCCTTCAGTTTAGAAAGTGTGCCATTGAAGCTGCCTAAGCATATGCAAAGAAGAGAAAGTTTCAAATTTGGGTTTACTGTTACATCAGCTGCTACGCGGTTCAATTTACCAATGGGTGTTCGCGCCGCAGATACAATGTACACGTCAGACATGGTTGGCAATTAGTATTTTTAGCGAATGTTTACAATTTACGTGATAAATTAACAATAAATATCGCACATACGAACGAACGTGCGTTGTGCTCGATGTGGGCGCGCTGAAACAAATGCATTCGCCGCGGCAGGCAGGTGGTTCACAGTTGAATTCGCCGCGATATATGCTGCAATCACACTGTTAACATATCGATAGTATCGATTGATTGTGTGCTGCATATATATAATAACACCACTGGTACTGGCTAATATGTATAGCCACAAATAATAATAGCTTAAGTTTATTATTGTTACTTATTAATTTGTTTCCTAATCGAAAATGGAATACCCTTGTGCACTTTAAATTGAAACAAAACTATCGATGTTGACAGCTCTACTGCATAACATCGATATTAAACGATATTGCAATTACTAATTCTTGTAAGTTATCGATGGGCTGCTATATCGATACAGTATCTCAGTACACAGAAAATTATTTTTTGCTGGAAAAAAAAACGCACAAAACGCGCTTTGCAAACGCAATAAGAACAAACGCGCCCATCCCGCGACGCCTGGACAGGTCGCCAGCCATAAAACTTGTATAGATTCCAGGAGCCGACAAAGACCTACGGCGATAATTGTAGTTATAGTAGCAGCAGCAGCAACAGCCCCAGCCCTCGCCCAACAGCAACAACAGCAACAACAACAACAACAACGCCAACACCACCACCCTAACCAAGACAACAACTACAACAACTACAGCCGCACAATCACACAAAGCAGCAGCAGCAGCAAACGCAACAAATATGCAGGCGATTAAGTGTGTCGTCGTGGGTGACGGTGCTGTGGGTAAGACCTGCCTGCTCATCAGCTACACGACAAATGCGTTTCCCGGCGAGTATATACCCACCGTGTTCGACAATTACTCCGCGAATGTAATGGTCGATGCGAAGCCCATTAATTTGGGCCTGTGGGATACAGCCGGTCAGGAGGATTACGATCGATTGCGTCCATTATCGTATCCACAGACGGACGTCTTCCTCATTTGCTTCTCGCTGGTCAATCCGGCCTCGTTCGAGAACGTGCGCGCCAAATGGTATCCGGAGGTGCGCCACCATTGCCCCAGCACGCCGATCATACTGGTTGGCACCAAGCTGGACTTGCGCGACGATAAGAACACGATCGAGAAGCTGCGCGACAAGAAACTGGCGCCGATCACATACCCCCAGGGCCTGGCCATGGCCAAGGAGATCGGGGCTGTTAAATATTTGGAGTGCTCGGCGCTGACGCAAAAGGGCCTGAAGACGGTCTTCGATGAGGCTATACGATCGGTGCTCTGTCCCGTTCTGCAGCCCAAATCGAAGCGCAAATGCACACTGCTCTAATTTTAAGACGCACACACATACACACACACACACACACACACACACACACACACACACACCACACACCTTACAAGAACACCCACGAAGCATTGTATTTGTATTTGTCGTCAAGTCTATTTAATAACGTAATATTATTAACTAATAACAATTATGTAACTTAAGCAGCAGCAGCCAGGAAGCTGATCCCTTCAGGCTGGATCAGCCCGCCAGGTCGATGTAGTTTCTGCTTTGTTGTCCAACTTGCCCATTGGGAAACCGAATTTTCTACTAACTTTTCTCGTTCTGTTAATCGTCCTTTTCGTTTCGTTACGTTTCGTTTCTTTTTTGCTTTGTTTATGCTTTCCAATTCGAACTAATTTCGACCATGTGCATTAATTTGAACTAAAAGTTAATTAAAAATTAATGTTGTAAAACCAAAAAAAAAAACAAAAAAAAAGTTTATAGAATGCAATTTGTAAGGCAAAAAGTTAGTCTTGACCAGGAGTTGAATAATGAATGAATAATGATCATTATCGTACACACAATGTATTTAGATGTTGATTGAGTATCAAAGGAAGCTAGGGAAGGGCAAAGATTAGGCAGAACTTGCACTTAAACAAATACACAAACATAGAACAGAAAAGTAAATAATGATAAACGATGCGTTTCCTAGAGGCATCTTCACAGAGATGATGAGAACAACAACAACCACAAGAACAACGTTTTTAATTGCTTGATCCAGGAGCTGAATACATATAAGATAATGTCCTTCGTATACTATGTACATGTACTGATTTAAAAAATACACAAGATAGATGATACTTTGAATACTTTGAAATGTTCAAAAAACAAAAAAAAAAGCGAAAACGAAGCAAATTAATTACATACATATACATAAATGTGTCAATGGAAGTCAAATAAAGCATAAAAAAAACAACCAAAAATAAACTCGAGTAGTCCAATGCATGCTATATAATTACATGCATATATATATATGTATATATATTTGCAACGACCTCAACAGGTCTCTTTTTGGTTTTCAATTTCAATGTTGGACGGGGTATTCTTCAGAAACTGCTTATCACAGCAAAAGAAACAATCATGTTTGTATATATAAATGAGAAACCAAAAAGCAAAAAAAAAGAATGAAATCAGCGGAGAGCGTTGGGTCACCACTCAGAGATTTGTTGGAATGTTCTCGCAGCTGGAAATTAATCGGGCACAGCGGCGCAACAACAAAAGCATTTTATGTTTATGTTATAGAGGCGGACGCGTTTCACATGTGTGTACATCATGCGTGTGTAAGTGTGTGTGTGTGTGTGTGTCTGTATCTGCGGCCGGTCGTCTGCCCATGACGTGTCCATAAACAGAGAAATTATGAGTGCGACCCCATCATGGACCAATCATTGAGAGTCTGTGGGGCTGACGTGTATGTTTTAGGATGCTTATCAATTAAATCTGCCATCAAATCAATTGGGCTTCTATTATTTATTAAGTCTGTTATAATGCACTTTTGAGTTTCTGTCTTAATATCTAAATGTATTACAAGTTATTTGGCATTTCGAGTTGAATTTCACTTAAAATCTATTAGACTTGCAAAGCCTTTAATCTCGAGCCACTTAGAACTCATCGTGGCGGGCGAGGGCCTCGCCAAAGTCGGTGGCTTGGGAGCCCACGAACACATCGTATTTGTCCAGTACTTCATCTTTGGTTAGCTTCTCATCGTGATCCATGTCGGCCTCGAATATCAAGTGCCTGGCCTCGCTCTCGGCATGATCAAAGTCATTGGGCACAATCCATTGGCGGACCTCGTTCTCGTTCAGGTAACCATCTTTGTCCAGGTCGCGATGCGTAGAGAATGCCTCGCGTTCGCTGAGCACCCACTCGGGCTCCTCCTCATCGGGTTGCGAGGGGCGGTACATGTCGCCAATGTATTCATCCACAGAAATTTTGCCATCCTTATCCTTGTCCAAATCCTCGGTGGTTTCCTGCAGCACCACATCACGCATGGTTGGATGATCCTCGGGATGCAGGAAAGCGGTAAACTCCTCGCGTGTCAATTTATCGTCCAGATCCTGATCCGCCACAGCCCAGCGACGGCGATCCCGTTTCAGCATGCTCTTGTAGGAGACGCCTATCAGAAACTCTTATTAATATATATAAATACAAATATACCATATGGACATTTACCATGTTCCTCCTGCTCCAGTTCCTCCTTTTCCAGACTATCCATGAAACCATAGACGCTGTCGCGATACACCTCCCAGCTGATGGTGTTGTTGTTGTCCGGATTGTGCTGACGCCACAGGCGATTCACGTCCTCCTCGATGTAGCGACGTTGCGTGTACTGAATCCAGGCTTTCAGCTCGGCCAGTGTTATGAAACCGTCCTTATCTTGGTCAATGCGATCCACAATCAGGCCCAGGCGACGTTTGCTCTCCTCCGGCGTCAGCTCATCGAACTTTTTGGCCTCGTCGGCGCCGAGAAAGGCTTCGTGATCGTATTGCGGATTGTGCTCGTCACCATCGAAGTGTTTTACGTGCAGCGAATCGTGCTCCAGCGGATTGTGCGGCAGTTCACCGGTCGCCGGTATGCTCGAAGCGGCGGCCAGGCTTATCGCTGCGGCAGCAACAAGTAGAAACGTTCCCGTAGTCATCTTTATTTCTCTTTCGACGTCTGCTCGCTTTGAGTATTCAAACAAAAGTAATCCAAGTTAGAACTAATTCATCAAACGATGCCTAAGGTATCGATGTGAGTGAGTAAGCGATAGTTTTTGAATTCTGTATGAAGTTATTTATCGAGTACTCATCGATACCGTGTTTAAAGAATCGTCTTAGGGAAATTTCTAAAAAAAGCTGTTTAACCGTTAAAACATTAATGTAAAATTAAATCAAGCACCATTTAAAGGTGTGTAGGTCAGTAGCAGTTTTTGCATTCTTCATAGTCGATACAATCCATTTGCCTCGGTAGTCCTTTAGTCAAATATTAAAGTTTATTTAGTGAAATTCTTATAGATAGCTTTTTCTATATAAATACATATGTGCAATTACATCAAGCGCTATTTACAGGTAAGCACGTGCGGGCAGGAAATTTATTTGTTGCTCTGAATTGACAGCACAGATTCGTTTACATCCTGGTTGAGGGAACTGAAGTCGCCGGTGTTGCACGAAATACTTGGAATATCAAAATTGGAGAATCCGCGATAGTTGGCCACCTCTGGCTTGAGGGGCGATGGCAGCAGCACACTCGTCGCGGGCACATCGCTGTCTATTAAGCTGTCCATTGTGTTGTCCAGCAGGCTGGTCTCGGGCAGAGTATTTGTTGTGTTGTCGCGTTGCGCAAGCGGATCAAATTCATCGAGGTTTAATTTGGACTCATCTGCGACGCTGTTCTCGCCGCTCTGATCGGACAAATCGAAGTCGTAGTTAATGTTTGTCAGGCCTCCCTGCAGTTCGGAGCCCAGCATCAAAACGTCGCCATTTTCGGATGATTCCTCCAGCAGGGAGACTGCATCGAAGGGCGTGTAATTGAATATGGGCGAGGCAAAGAGCTGATCTGGCTGTGGCAGACTCGGATGCAGCGGCGATAGCCGTCCCAGCGAGCCAATGCTGGTATCCTTCAGTGCCAACGTGTGCGTCGCCTCCAACTGGGCATCCTCCGGCGCCTTTTCCTTGTCCTTGGCTGTCAACGAGTGCTGACTCAGCCCGCCACTGAGTAGATTGGACTGGTAGTGGCCAACGGCGGCCTCCACGCCACCCTGTGCCAAATGGGAGCGCGCCTGGCTAATCAGAAACGCTGGCGTTTTAATGGGGAGCAGCGTTAGCGGCGCCTTGGCCATCACCGTGTCCACCTTCTCGGTCACCTCGCGCTGGAACTCAATGAGTTCGCGCTCAAAGTCCTTGATGCCCGTGCTTATCGCCGAGTTCCGCTTCTGCAGCTGCTCCATGCACTTCATGTTCTCAGAGATGAGATGCAGACTCTCGCAGGCCAACAGCGCGCTCTCCCAGGGTGTGCTCAATGCCTGTTCGCCCGACATGAGCGCATCGAACTCCTCGGCGCCGATGCCCAGGCTCTCCCCGTTCAGATTCTCGATGAAGGCAATGGCCGAGCAGAGATTGGTGAAATAGTAGCCACCCTCGCCGCTCATGACGCGCGACGCGTTGGTGAACCGATTCACGAAGTTGATGTTGCTGTGCAGGCGCACGGGATTCGCCTTGAGCACCACAAAGATGAGCGCCGGCAGGAAATCATCGGCACTGGCCGGTCCGCCCGTTGCGCGCTTCAGCAGCTCAAAAATGTGACGACAGCACCGGACGGTGCAGAGCAGCTTCTCCTGCGGCGAGTAGTAGGAGTCAATGCCCACCAGCTCCGAGATGGCGTTGTAGACCAGATCGCGCGCCTCCGCGTTCACCTCATCGATGCTGCAGTCCAGATGCTTGGCCGTTATCCAGCTCAGTTGGCGAATGCGCTTCTGGACTTTAATATCGCTCTCCTCGTCCGTGGTGAAGTACGGGCTAAACAGTAAACTGCAGAAGGGGAAAGATAAGATGGGGGATGGCGG
Organism: Drosophila micromelanica; assembly: GCA_004143825.1. Classification (NCBI taxonomy): domain Eukaryota; kingdom Metazoa; phylum Arthropoda; class Insecta; order Diptera; family Drosophilidae; genus Drosophila; species Drosophila micromelanica. The sequence continues at coordinate 23,452 of SCDY01000732.1, read as the reverse complement.
GAGCACGGTCAGCTTATGACTCACTTGTGATTCTGCGTCATCACAACCTTCTCGAAGAAATCTATGGCACTGTCGCGATCCTCGTTGGTGGCAATCTCGAAGCGTGCATCGTTGTGCACAACATCCGCGAATCTTGTGTACGCATTCTGCACAAGATCGGAGAGCTCGTCCACGTTCTTGCTGCTGCTGTTGTTCATGTACTTGCGTATCTCGTGGTCCAGCCGCTGGATCTCGCTCTTCAGCTTGCGCTTGGCATCGTCCGGAATGCGCAGCTGACGCAGCTGCAGCATAAACTGGCTCTCCGTGGCACTCGGCACTCGAGGTGGCAGTTGTTGTGGTGGCGCAACCGAACCTGGGAGTTTGCCCTTTAGCGTCTTCTGCAGCACTGCGGGCACCTTGAACTTCCTGGGCATTGTGCTGGCCGTTGGCGTCTCCAGTGCCTCCTTCTCGGGCTGCTTCTTTGTTTTCGCACGTCCCAGCGAGAGCGAATGCTGCGGCGACTTGCGCTCCATGGTTCCGCCAGCGGAACTGGCGGCATTGCTTAGCGCAGCAACATCCTCGCTGGCTTTCACTGGAAAGAGGGAAGCACGAACATGACTAAGTATCGCAGAGTGCAGATAAACAACAGCGGCTAGATTGCCTACGCTTTTTCCGCTGCTTATCGTTGCGCTCGCGAAAACATTTCGAGCAGAGTCCATCGAACTGTGTGTTGCCGTAGAAGCCACAGCCCTGACGACACTTCAAATCTTGCTGGCCGATTCGCAGCATTGGCGCACGGTTCGCCATCGTTGGGAGTGGCTTTTCCACAACTTTGCTTGCTGTAAGGTGTTCTTAACCACTGTGACACTTGATTTCCAGCGTAGTTTTATTTATTGTCACAGCAGCCAATCGATTGAAGATAAACAGCTGATAGCAGCACTATCGCAAAAATATATCGATGTTTATAAAGTGCTTTAGCGATATTTCGATAGGCGATAAGAAATTTTAAAATTCAAATTTAATATTCAGTTGTAAATTGCTTTATTAGTATTACTTACCTGCTCATCACTCAGTCAATTATATTTTTAGTGCATTAAAATCTAATTTCAGCCAGTATATTTTGGAAAAGGTATCAAACATTTTAAAAATTAACTAAACGGGTCAGTAAATTTTACTAAAATTGTATTTTAGTATATTTTTATTGAAATGAAAAACACTTAATTTGCAATTGAGGGCACAATTTGTTTTTGGTTTTTTTTTGGGTACATTTAATAAAATCGTAGTGCCTTAGCAAACAGTTCACAAATATCTTAAATCGTATGCATAAAACATGTCTTAAATCAAGAGTTTGCAAGCTGCGACACAGTTTTAGATTTAGGACGGTTATACACATAGAATGCAACTTCTGGTATGTATAGGCAAAATGGGTAGATTTCAAAAAGGTGTACAAGAGAAGTGAAATCGGTAAGCTAAATGGTTCACAACTACAATTTGAAAAAGCTCAGAAAAGTATGTATTTTGATATAACTCTACGACTAGACTACAAATTTTCAAGTTGACCTAACTGCTCTACATGTCGAATCATTTACTAACACGTTTTTGTTGTTCCCAATAACAAATTCATATTTGCAGGCGCTAAAGAAAATTTCCACAAGACGCTTACTACACGTATAATATCCAGCTTAATTGACGCGCTCCACAAATGCATTAAACACTACTCAACTCTATAAACTTCGATTAACGCTACTCTAAATTTCTCTCTCTCTCTCTACTTTAGTTGCTTGTTAGCAGTACGAAGATTTGAGGAAAAACCACTTGTTCTTGTGTTTTAATTAGTCTCACAATTGCTAATACATATTTATCGAAATGCAACCTTGTATTCGTGTGCTCAGCTACTGTTAGTTACGTATACTTATCGTGATCTTTTCAATTTTCTAACTGGCCTAACTCATGCCCCAATTCAACCGTTTCAAAAAGTCTCGTGAATAGTTTTCTTTTAACTTAGATCTATGCTGCTTATGATGGATGTCTTTGGCTTCCTTTTCTTTTTTGTTTTCTTGTATGCATCAAGTTTTGAACTCTATTAGCTATAAAATTTAGTTATAGATAACACGTTTTCAACAGTTATGCCGCTTTGGTTATAGTTTTTGATTAAACGTTCTTTTCTTTTGATTATTTGATGTGTGTGTTTGTTTTTCTTGTTTTTTTTTTTTTGTGTTTTTTTTTTGTTTTTACTAGTTTTAATTCTCTACAAAAGATTTGCTTTGGTAAAAAATTTCAAGTCTAACAATTTGCTTCAATAAATTCCTTATTCCAACTGTGCTGCAGTGGAATCTGTTGGCTGAAGATTTTCTTGTTTGGATTAAATAGTTAAACAGTGTACCCTGGTTGTTCGAACTGAATAGATCCATGTGTTACATATTAAATAACATTAAAATACGAGTACTTAGTGCTAAAAACGCTTCTTTAGAGCTCTATAAATGGCTGTTAAAAAAGTCAGCAAGGTTTGTTTTGTCCAGTGGTACTATCAGTGGAGAATATCAAGCCCGGATCTATGTCAGCCTTGTTAACTGAAGTATTTCAGGCCCGCAATCAACATAAACTTCTCAATGAACAGCTCTGAGTCCAGCACCTAGAAGAGACAGATTAAAAAACTAATAAAAACATTGCATTCGCAAATCTACATTATGAAAAAATTTTTGTAATTTTTACCAAAAAATCAAAAAAAAATTTTTTTCAGAAATGTGTATATTTTAAATGTAGAATCTATTTAAATGAAAAATAATGACCAAAATGCCATCAAACGTGAAAATCGGTTGAGTTTTGATAAAGTTATGGGAGTTTGAAATGTGGGAGTTATGGATTCGACAACTTTGCATGTCAAAATTTTTGTCAATTTTGGCATGATTTTTGACGAAAAATTTGACTACCTCAAAATCACCTTTAATGTTGTTTTTTATACTAATTATGACACGCACAATCGATTAAAAATAAAAATTCGCAAATTTAAATTTTGAAAATTTTTTTTTTCCTAAATGCATAAGGGTCCCCCCTTGTGATTTTTACAAAAAATCAAAAAAAAATTATTTTTAAAAATGTATATATTTTAAATGTAGAATCAATCTGGAGGTGAAATCATGAGCAAAATGGCATCAAACATGAAAATCCGTTCAGTTTTGACAAAGTTATGGGAGTTTGAAATGTGGGAGTCATGGATTCCTCAACTTTGCATGTCAATAATTTTGTCAATTTTGGCATGATTTTTGACGAAAAATCTGATCCCCTCAAAATCACCTTTAATGTTGCTTTTTATACTAATTATGACACGCACAATCGATTAAAAATAGAAATTCGCAAATTTAAATTTTGAAATTTTTTTTTTTTCCTAAATGCATAAGGGTCCCCCCTTGTGATTTTTACCAAAAAATCAAAAAAAAAATGTTTTCAGAAATGTATATATTTTCAATATAGAATCAATATAAATGAAAAATAATGACCAAAATGCCATGAAACGTGAAAATCGGTCAAGGTTATGGGAGTTTGAAATAAGGGACCTATGTATCCGAGAGCTTTACCCTTTTTACCCTTTTTCACTTCGTGAACGAGTATAAATATTCAAAATTAAAGTAATACCGCAATGTGCGCCGCTCTTCCGATCAGCGTGTTGGCCGTGTGGGGCAGGGCGTGGTGGACATCATAGCGGGCTAGTGTTAGCTCCGGTCGGGCCAGAATGGGTGCGATGACATTGTGAACCATTTCCCTGCAGCAAATGAGAAAAAGATTTAGTAGCGGGCAAAGGTTAATTTCTAAATGAACTACCTGTAGATGGTGCCAAGTGGAGAGGTATCCCGCATGGCCGCCTTGCACAGCTCCAGACGTGCCGAGTGCGCGGGCACATAGCGATCCTGGCTGGAGCCACAGAGCAGAATGTTGCTAAAGTGATGCAATGTGCTGCGCTGGCTGAGCCTGTAGAGGAAGCTGTTCCGCATGTCGGTGGTGTCCCGCATGCACAACTGCAGCAGGGAGCCGGACTTTTTCCACTTCTGCATGAACCACATGCCTGGAGCAAGAACCACATAGAAATATCAGTGTTGTTTTTTTGTTGTCGGTCTTAGCCAGCTCTCTGACTTACCCATGTTGACCAGGCCGCTGGTGTTGTAGAGCGTGCCCAGATGCGGCCCGGAGAGGGAGAGGAACGTGTGCAGGCGCGGCAGGAGGGGACGCATCTGAGGACGCGCCAAGGCGCTGCGCACAATGATGGTGCCCAGGGAGTGCGCCACGAATGAGATGCGTGCGGGATTCAGGCCGCAGCTATCGATATGGTAAAGGATCTCGGCCACCAGCCTGCAAAGATGATACAGGTAAGAACGGTTATACCCGGTTGTACAGTTAAATAACAGTTTAAAGCACTTGAAAACGGTTTCTAATGTGTTTGTGTTGAATCCATGATCTTTAAAGGAGATTGAATTTAGTCCGGAGCCGTTAGGTTTTTTTTGATTTGCCACGCCTCCAGTGGGCGTATTCAAAAAAAATTTGTGCGATCCTTAAAGGAGGTTATTGGTAATCTGTCTGCAAAATGTTGATGTATGTAGCTTTAAAACTGAGGGTGTTATATGGATTTCCAAAATATTTTTGGGCAATCTTTAGAAGAGATCATCCGCAAACTTGTAAAACACAGAAATTAAATTACCAAGCGAGTATTCCCAGTTTCAAATCTCTAGTTGTACGAACAGACGGACAGTCGGACAGACCGACTAGGCATATTAAGAAGTATACCCCAGTTTATACCCACCGATCAGTCATGGTATCAAAGTCGGAGAAGGTGTCGCCCTGGTTGCGCTCCGACATGAGAAACTCGAGATTGACGCCGGGCAGGCCCAGCTCCAGATAGGTGCGCACCAGGCGCAGATCCGCCGAGTTGCCATCGAGGCCATGGACGCAGATGACCAGGTGCATGCCGTTGGGCGAGAAGGCGCGATACTCGTCACTGATGTAGAAGTAGGGCAGCTCCGAGGCCAGCTGCACGTAGTCGGAGTAGATGCTGCCCTGGTACTTGATCTGCTTGCGGAACTCCTCGCGGCACTTCTCGAACTCGAGCAGCGAGATGCTGGGACTGGCCTCCTGGCTACCACCCGGTTGGCTCTTGCGCTTGTGCTTGCTGGCGGCGCCATTCGATTGCTTGGCACGCGCCGGCACCTGACCATTGGCGTTCTCCTTGTTCTCGTCCGCGTGGTCGCCGGCCAGGTCCAGGCAGTTCTCCTTGCACTGGTGGTGCGGCGGTCGCTTCAGCTCCGCCAGGCTGTGCGACTTCAGCACCGGCTTGTTGCTGAAGATCGCCGGCGTGGACATCGGACGCAGTGACTCGTAGATGTGGTACACCGGATTGTCAATGGCTCCAATTGGCTGGCGTTCCTTGAGCGGCGGCGGCGGCGGCGCGGCATGCACCACATGGCAGGACACGGGCTTGACCTTGGATTTGGCAACAGCAGGAGCGGAAGCGGGAACAGGAGCTGGAGCTGGAGCTGGAGCTGGCGCGGGCTCGGGCGGTGGATCGCGAAACTCGTCGGGTGGCGGTGGTGCGACCACCTGCTCCTGCTCCTGCTCCTGCTCCTGATCCCGATCCTGGAACTGTTGTGGCGGCGGCAGGCAGACGGCGTCCAGCGGCTGCATATTCTTCAGGCTGGTTATATCAAAGTCCGACTTGGACTTTTCGCATTTGGCGGCGGCGCCACCTTTGTGCCGGCTGCGTCGCGGCGGCGGGTTACACTCCAGCTCCTCCATCTCGGTGGACTCGCCATTGGGCAGCTGGCGCAGTCGATCCAGCTGGAAGCGTGAGCGCTCCTTCTTGATCGTCACGGTCACGGATGAGATCTTCTTGTGCAGCTCCTTCTCCTGCTGACGTGCCGGCGTCCGGCTCTGGCTGGACCCCGCCGACTGCCGCTTCCTGGTGGGCTTGTGCACCGGCTGCTGCTGCTGCTGCTCGAGCAGCTTCTGGAGGCGCAGGCGCAGCTGCTCGCCGTTGAGGCGCGTCTCCAGGCCCATGCCCATGCCCAGGCTGAGCTGGGTGTGCCGCTGGCGCTGCTGCTGCCCGGTGCTGGTGATCGTGTCCGGACTGGAGATGGCCAACGAGCTGCGCCGGCTGCTCACCCAGCCGCTCTCCTCGCTCAGCGAGGACGTCGAATTGCTGCGCTGGCGTCGCGACTCCGAGTCGAACTCCGGTGGCGGTGCCAAGTTGGGCAGAGATTCACTGAATCCACTGGTGTTCGGATCGCTGCTGTTCGTGTTGTTGTTGCTGTTCGCGGCCGTGGTAGCGTCCAGCCGGAACGGCACGCTGCTGGAGCTGAGCAGCTGCAGCTTCTGCATCATGTCGCTCTCCGAGCTGCTCGACTCCTTGCGCAGCATGCTTTGACCCTGACCCTGACCCTGATCCTGGCCCTGGCCCTGGCCCTGGCGCAGCATCTCCTTGATGTCGGAGACGCGAACACGCGCTATCTCCACGGCTCTGGGTATCTGGGAGCTGCTGCTCCGCGGCATCGTTGTGCACTGGCTGGGCGGCGGCGGCGGATACGAGTTCCTCGGCGGCACCATGCTCTTGGGCAGCGAATTGTAGGCGCTCATCGGCGGCTGCTTGGGCGGATTGAGCAGCTTGATCTCGTGCAGATAGTCGAACTTGCCGTAGCGCTGCCGGAACTCGCAGATGTTGCGCATCAGGTCGTCCGGCTGGAGGCGGGCCAGGCCCGCGGGCAGCGTGTTGTAGCTCACCTGGCGCGGATTGCAGTTGGGCTCGAGCACGTGGGTCGCAGCGGCCGTCTGGCCGCCGTCCAACTGATCCAGGGACTTGCTGTGCCGCGTGGGCAGCGTCGTCGCCTCGGTGGCCTCCACGTCGAGATCCTCGAGCAGGCCGGTCACCGAGTGCCGGGAGAGATTGTGGCGCAGGGCGATGGGCTGGGCCTCCTTGCTGCTGGGCGCTATGGTGAGGCTGGCCTGGAGCACCTCGCCGCCCAGCGCGAAACGGGGCGTGACCACGCACTTGGCGTGCGGATGGGCGGGCCCGTTGCCGTTGCCCGGCGGATAGTCGTAGTCGAAGTGGCAGGCGAGGCAATCCTTGGTGCCGTTCAGGCTGCTGCTCGAGTGCGTCTTGTCCGGCGCCGGTGCCTTCTTCTTGTCCTCCTCCAGCTGCGGATCGCTGCCGGAGCGACGCCGCCCGTAGCCAGCGCCCGGAACGACATACCGATCCTCGAAGATCAGCGGCAGCGACGCCGCATCCCCATCGATGGGCGTGCAGTGGACGGGCAGCGGCGGCAGCGACTGCAGGTAGCGACTGCGCCGGGCCAGCTCCGCAATGCCCGCATACGCCTGACAGTGGCCGGGACTGCTGCCATTGAGCTCCTGGCAGCCGGCGGCCGCGTGACGCGGCTGCTCCAGCACAAAGAAGCCCTCGGCGAAGCGGCGCACGCGCAAAATGTGATGCTTGCGGGCGAGCAGGGTGTGCACCGCCGTCGAGGATCGGGAGGCGAGCAGGACGCGTCGCCACCAGAAAATGCTCTCCGCGCACAGCTGCGCAATGTCCGAGTTGGCGTGCGTGGCAAAGTCATCCTCCGCCTCGAGCAGCTGTGGGCAACAAGACTCCAATTACAATAAAACAAATTCAAAGGCTCTAGTCGGGAGCGGCCGACTTGGAGATACTCTGCTATCTGTTTTTACAAACATTTCAACACCATTACATTACTATAGAAAGTAAATTCTTGAATTTTAAATTTTCAGGATTTTATTTGATTAGCGTTTTTTTTTATTTTTTTATATTTGTGGAAAAGTATCCAAAATCCACAATTGTCAAAATCTGCGTATGGCTTACCCGAACATATCGAAACAAATTTGATGGCTCTAGTTCTACTAGTTTCGGAGATATGTTAAAAAATCCAAAGGTGGAAATCGATTTTTATCGATATTTATGAAACGGGGCAAGATTTTGAAAGAAATGATAAATTTGTTTTACATTTTTATTATGAGAAATTAAAGTAGAAAAGTTAAGTTTCATACAGACGGACGGACGGACAGAGGGACAAGGTTAAATTCGATTTATATCGATATGTATAAAATGGAGAAAGATTTCGAATAAAAAAATTCAAAGCCTGTTCTGCATTTTAATTAGGAGAATCTTAAGTCGTAATGCTTAGGTCTCTAGCTTTCCTTCTGTTCCTTCAGACGGACGGACGGACATGGCTAAGTCAACGCGGAGACTTTGCATCCGATTTACCCAGTTTTAATGGGTTCTAATATGACAAAGGTAGCACTTACCTTGGCCTGCTCCATCAGCTGTTGCAGCCGCTCCCCGGTGTCGTTCTCGCGCAGCGGCGGCGACCCGATCTGGGCGTTGATGCTCGGCGGGAGCACGGTGCTGAACTCGTTGAGGGTCGCCTTCAGCTGCTCGATGGCGCCGAGCAGCAGGCAGCAGATGTCCCGATGGATTTGGCGCGACTGCAGCAGGCGCCCGTTGGCGCCGCCGCTGCATTTGGTGGTGCCGCCGATTTGCGGGCCAAAGAAGACCGCCTCCAGCGGACCCGGCGAGGTGTTGCCCCGGCAGCTCAGCTTGCCGGCGCTCCAGGGCTTCGAGCTGCGCGGCGCGCTGCAAGAAAGTGCAGCCCCGATCAGAACGGTTAGATTGAATGAGAATCTATAGCTACCAACTAACACACATAGAAAGCGCTGCAAAACTGGCGACTACACCAACTACAAGTGGATGAAAGTAGATACCGAATCGGCTGTGAATCTTACCATAGCTTGATATATGAGAACATGCTTTTCCTGTACCGCATACCCAGAAACGTATCGAAGTCCATTCGTTAGATATACATATATATGTAGGTATGTGTATATAGGTGTGGGATTATACGATATTGATATTGATTTGTTTAAATGTTGAGATTAAAATGAAATTATTGGTGAATTGCGGTTTTTAGAAAATAAAAATTCATTTGATTCTTTAATTTGGATATCTACTTATGATTTAGGGATACCTTAAAGAACAACCAAAAATAGCAAGCTTCGGACTACCGAAGACCGAATACCCTTGCAGACATATGCCAGATGTGCGTTCAATTTTTATATCTATTATATTTTACGTTCTCAATTGCAGATATTAAAAAAAAATTAAAAATATTTTTCATGATTGATGGTTTTTTATGAAAGTTATATGATATAGTAGTCCGATAATAATTTTGGCAATGTTTTGAATAACGGAGTTTAGTTGGAAAACTTAAAAAACCGTTTTTTAATACAAAAATCGTATTTCTGAACGATTGTATTATATAATTTTGTTAATATGTTACAATCTTCATAATTTTTTTCAATTGCTTGGTTAGAATATCTAAGCACAAGTATATCTCCTTTTACATCCTCTGCAAGGATATAAAAACTAAATGTTATTTTTAAGCTAATATACCTTGAAGGATAAACTATTTAAAAAGCGATTGACAAAATATATTTTTAAAGTTAGGCAGCATTTAATTTAAACTCTAAATGATTTAACTTTGAGGCAACCAAAACTTTCTTCAAGCCTTCCTCGATTTCTTTTTAACGTGCGAGCAGGAAAGGGACAGGGACAGGTTTAATCAGGCAATTCACAGTTCCCAGCTGATGTAGCCGCTTCTAAATGTAATCAACATCAAAATTCCGAGCAGACGGAGGGCCAAGGTCAACAAGGAATTTCAATTGCGATGTGCTAATCTATAATTCATTTGCTGCCGAGCACGTGAAGCATCAGTGATTTTGAGCTCACGCAATTTCTGATTCAGATTAATATTTGGTATATATACTCTATATATATATATTAATGTGTGTGTCAGGTGTTTGGGCACTTTAGCGACAAGTTTTAGCGATACAAAACAGATTAAAGAGTTGTTTCAAATAACTTTGCCACAGACGCCGCTCTCAACTTATGAGAGGGGGTGGGGGTGGGGGTAGGGGGTAGTGGGTAGGGGGTGGCATATACAAACTTTTGCTGAATCAAACGGCGTAAAAATTGACTGCGCCAAGGCTGAAGCAAGCTCTGTGCTGTTGGCAGTAGGAGCAAGGATGCCACGCCCCTGCCATGAATGCCGCCCAAATGCTGCAGTCTGTTGTTGCAGTTGTTGTTGCAGTTGTTGTTGCAGTTGTTGTTGTTGTTGTTGCAGTTGTCGCCAAGTTTGTTCGGGCAAGAAGAGGCAGACAATTGAAATACGAGAGTCATTAAAATATATGCACACACAGCCAAGAACTAGGAAAGGGGAACCAGCTGCAGCAGTTATATCTAAAAGGGGTAGGGTGGGCGTGCAAGTGGGCGTGGCTTTTGTATAATACTGTTGCCAGCCGGGGAAGCCCTCCCCTGTGACGGTGTTGTGTGCAATTTTAATGAGTTGGAAATGATTTGTGCGGGTAACTGGCCCAGGAGCCAGGAACTGGAAGCCGCTGCTCCAATCAAGTGCAGCAGGACACGCAGGACACAAAGGCCCGGTGACAAGAAAAAAAACGCAAGAAAATAAATATGACTATCAACGTTGACATTAGAGATCACGCTGTGAACTCTACTTTGCGTGCCCAGACACATTCGGACCCCATTCACCCATCCCATCCTCCTGTCCTGTCCACTCACTTGATGTATGGCTGATGCAGGGCCACGAGGCTGGCATGAATGCCCACACTGATGGCCGCCAAGTGGAAATAGTCGAACAGCACCGGCAGATGGTAATGAAGACCGCGTCCCGGATGAAAGTTGAGCTGCAGATTCCGTGTGGAGGCCAGCGCCAAGTTGCTGGTCCCGTTCTGTTCGCCGAACCACAGTTCCAGCTGCAGCGAGAACTCGGCCCGTTCGATGGACTCCTTCAGGTGTCGGCTGTCAACTGTACAGAGAGAGAGAGAGAGAGAGAGAGAACGAGATAGAGAATGAATGACAAGATGTGGTTAAGGTGCGTTGTGGCCTCATAAATACCCTGCACAATAAGCAAGATAAGGGGTATATTGGCTTTGTGCAGGGAAAATTAACAGAAGTCTTTTATCTTTAATTCTAGAAGTTGTATTTATTGTTTATAAGCGGCCGAGTCAATCCAGATGAAATTGTTGTGATGTGAATCTTAATATAGTTGATACTTAAAATTTTCTTTAATTTTGTGTTTTATTCAGTATATTTTATATATGATACAATTCTAAAAACCAAAATAAAATATTGGGAAGCGATTCAAAAAATGTTGTTTATCAAATGAATCATCTTTGCGAGTTATCCAAGCGAATTTTTGGATTTTAAGCCCACTTTTATATAACATATAAACTCAAACATATAACTCAGATTATAAAAATTAATTTTATTTAAAAATTTACTTTGAAATCGGACTATAAGAATCGAAATATTTCACATAGTATGGAGCTACAGGGTATCGCCCAGTCGTGACTTGTACGCTTCTGTGTCCTGTGTCCTGTGTTCAACCAAATCCCCTGCACAAATAGTTGAGGTACTCGCAGATCTTGCGACCGGGCATGTCTCAAGTTCTTGCCACGCATTGTTTGGGGGGTTTAATATCCATTACCGTGCATGGGGCATGTGGCATGTGGCATGCCTCATGCCACGTTCAACATTGATTATCGGTTTTCGCTTAAGCTATTGTCATGGCGGCCACAAAACTAGCTTCAAATGGGTTAAGGCAGTTAATGTTGTGCGAGGTGCTTCTATTTTTATACACATATATTCGCTATATAAACAACATAAACATATTATTGAAACTAAACAAAAAGCTAACGGTAAACCTCAATACTAATACATATCCGTTAGCTTTCGCTTATGTCCACTGTTCAAGTCCAAGTCCTGGCTGTCATTTAATCAAATTCAATTCACTTTACACCTCCACGCGCTTTTATGGCCAACTTTGTGGCAGCCAATACAAACACGCCCCCTCTCCCCGCCCCTCAGCCCAAGCAAGTGCAATTAACTCTTCTCTCGGTTACATAAAATTCATTTGTTTTCATAAAAGGAGGATTTGCGCGGCTAAAGCTAAATCTGACTTCAGTCCCATTCAATGGCAATATAAAAAGAAAAGTTTCTTTCTCCCTCACCCTCACCCGCACCCTCACCCCCTTCCCGACACCCAACTGCTTGTTGTCTGAGATTTGTTTGGCCTTCCTTGGGCATTACTCATACGCCTCGTGTGACAATCGCTTGACAGTTTTTGTGTTTTATTTTGTTGGATTCTCTTTTTACCGCATTTTATTTCATTTTATTTCTTGTGGAATATTTTAAACGCTCAGCTCTTTGAGTTGAGTGCGTTGCGTGGCAAATCCCCTGGCATCTCTCTGGGGCTCTGGAGCTCCTCTGGCATAGTTTATCAGGCGGCTTTATATAGTAGTTGCCTGTGACAATTTGCAGCTAGCTGCAGTTGCAGCAGCTCACACCTGAGACATGTGTAAAAGAGATAAATTGCTACTCAAAGCGCGCGTGTGGAGTATCTTTGAGGGGTGGCAACAACAAAAAAGCTGTCAAGTAAAAGTAACTTTTTTGTTTGGCTGCGGCTTTGTTGCCGCCACTTCACATGGCTCTGCTAGCTGTTGTTTATGTTGAAGGACCCGCACTCACAAGCCGGCAAAACTTGTCCAAATGAATTAATCACTTTACCCACCAGCCGAGTGGATGATGTTGATGCCACAGCCACTGCTCACTTGTTGTTGCTGCTGCTGCTGGCCAACAAAAGGCAACACGAGCTGAGCACATCCAAAAGGCAGCCCCAACGCTTGGATATCTGATGAAGTCTGGCAAGTGCTCATCAGCAGTAAGTATACACACAATGAGATTGAAATATAAAATGTAATCACTAAGCCGCACCTTGATAAGGTTTGCTGCTTTAATGCCCCTAAAAGCACACATATCGATTCAAAATAAAATGTTGGCGCCTTTAATCAGAAACTTCTCGGAAAATTTTGCAATTAACATAAAAGTTGTTGATTGTCGACATTTTTTCGAGCAATTTTTAAACGTGTAGCCGAATATACAGAACAAAATCTTTCAAAAATAAAAAATATAAAAATTAAAACCACTAAAAATTTCCCAAAGCAATTTTTACAATTTTTTTTTTTGTTTGTACGTTTTGTAATTAACTCTCATAAATATTTAAAAATCATGTGATCTGTATATAATTCAGTTCTTAGTGCTATTAGTCATTAGTTTACATAGTTATTTTTATGTAAAGTTTTACGATTTATTAAGATATTTATGCCCTATAGAACTTTGATTAAGGGTTAAAGTTTATACATAACCAGGTCCTAATAGATACTAATTGTACTTTATTTGTAAATAAAACTGAAGTAATAAATTTCTAAGTAAAATCATACACATACTCAATATTTTATGGCCTTACATTATACGATTTTTATGCGTATTGTGCTATTAAAAACAGTCAAGAAAATAACTGTAAAAATTCTTGTCTAGTGCCAAAAGCAGTTGCTTAAAGAAACCAGCTCAACGAACAGCAAATATTCTTTAATAAATCAAGTAATATTTATTGATCCTACACGTTTGGCTTTTATAATCTTTATAAGTTTGGGATTTAAAAACTGTTTAAAAATGTGTTAAGTTTTGTTTATAATAACAAAAATCCAACAAAATTATTATTAACCTTTTTTCGCATAAAAAATATTTTAAAGTATATTAAATGTATATTGCTATCATTTGCTTAATCTTTTTAAGTGTATAACAAAATGAGCAAATTATAAATGTGTTCACCTACAGGTTCATAAAATAAATGTTATGCTAAATTTAGGCGTTCATTTCTTAATTTTATTACACAAGCGCACATGCGTAAAAAATGAATATAAATTTAATAGAAAAATGGGAAAAAAAAATTTTGCATTTTGGCGCGTATTTATTTTTATTTTTGTAAATGGCGAACAAAACATTTTGCTGGCGTTTACTTTATTGTTGTTGTTCTTGTTGTGTATTTTTATTATTTTTATTTTTTTTTTATTGCGATGCCCCCATTTATGAGCGCCTGCGGCGGGGCCTCTTCCGTCCTTCCATGTGACCCCTGAAATTGACTTTCAATTTGTTTTCCATTTTTGCGCCTGGTTAAGTTTTTATGCCATTCTCATATTGTCTGTTGGTATTTTCATTTCTCTTCTTCGTTTTTTTTGTTTTGTTTTTTTTTTCTCATTTCCCTATCTGCACTTTTTGTTTCCGCTTCTTTGATGTTCCCAACTATTGTTGGGCGTGAAGCTGGCAAACGCCTTTAAATCAGGCCAATGCATTGGCCAAGTTCGTCTTTGGGTCCTTTGCGCGCAAATTGAATTTCGAGGCAACAAAGTAACGAGACGAAGAAAACTATTTTGAAAGGGACGCTGCCAACTTGGCTAACTAATTGCCTTTGGGTGTGGCGCACTTAAACAGTGGGCGTGGCTGTTCAACTTGAAATGCACTAAATGCAATTAGATCAAGTTTCTCTTTGTGTATATATACTATATAATATACATTACTTTGTAGCTGCTGGTGGTCAACATTTCCCACAGCTCCAAAGTTGTTGACACGCAACCGAGCCAGAAAGTTCAGGCTTTTGATTTATATATCCAATTGAGGAGTGAACTTTATCTTTGGCCAAAAACTTTGCCTCCCACTGAGCACAGAGCTCTGGGGACTCTTGGCAACGCCGTGTGTTTTCACGCTTTTTTTTGTTTTTTATTTTTGTGCTCTGCTAGCAATGCGGCAGTTGCGTCTCTTGGCATTCGTGCCGCATGCCGCGAGTGTAAAAGTGCAAATGCAAATTTATTGGACCGGGGTACTCACCCAGCAGATGGCTGCGAAAGTGGATGACATCGCGCAGCGGCACCTCCTCGTTGCGGTAGAGTATCTGAAAGATGCGCGAGGCGCCGCTGCCATTGATTATCGTCGCGGACGTGCAACTGCCGCTGCCCGGCGTCGCCGTTGCCTCCTCCGGTGAGGCGAGTTCACGCTCGCGTTCGCTATCGTTGGCCAGCTCGATTCCGGCGCCGTGCCCATGTCCGTGTCCGTTGGCGTTCGGTTTGCTGTTGGCCTCGGGTATGCTGGTCTCCACCTGGACGGGCAGGCGTGGAGATACGCGCAGCCCACAACGCACCTGGTAGAGTCTACAAAGAGAAAGAGAGAGAGAGAGGCAAATTAATCACGCATTGTCATTAACGTGCATTAATAACGCATACGCAGCGTGGACCGCGTGCCATATGCTCTTTTAGAATGTCTTTATATACCTGCGGAATTATCATTTAAATTGTTTACCAACTACATATGAATATTAAATATTCAAATGTTTTAAGATCGCATTCCCATTATTTTCACCTTGTACGTTGCCACCAAAAACAACGCCAAATAAAAAATTGCATCACACAATTGCTTTCAATTTATTCCCCCGCACAGGCGTGATATATCTTTTTCTCTGTGGGATTGTTTATATTTTTGCGCAAATTTCATGCGAGCGTGTGTTTTTTTTGTAATTTTTTTCATGTATTTTTAACACACGAGCTGCCCGGCAATTGCTGCCCCCCGCCCGTCGCCCCCCCTTTGCGTATTGCGTCGGTTATTCGTTCATCTTCAAGGGCTGCCGTCAACAGCAGCACAAAAAAGCAGGAGAAAAACAACTATCTTTGGCGTTCCGAAGTTTAAATACCCTTTAAAATATTGCAAATTTTGTAAACAAAGATTTCACAGAAAAGCTGAATAACATTTAGATAGACATAGTATATATTTTTATCTTTAATTTTAATATATATTTCAAGGCAAAATTGTCATACCCTCTGCAGGACTATGAATAGGGTATGTCTAGAAAAGCAACTGCATGAAATTGAAATCGCATAAACACTTTGCTGACAATTAGTGAGTGCTACGGCCACTGCCATGCCACGCCCCTTTTACTGATTGCACTCGCTCTATTTGTATTTCGTATATTTGTATTTCTTTATTGCATTTCGATGCGTCTGTTTGCCCAACACTTCGAGGGCGTAAATTGCATGTTTTTGTGCGTTGCTTTAAAACTTTAAACAAAACTAACAGTTTATGTTTTTTCTGAATATATACACAAACGGATATATGTATATATATATAAAACGGAATAGTGTTGAGCAAGTGCAGCTCTTAAGAGGTCACTCATATGGCTGTGCGCTAACAGGTAATATTGAGTATTGACCCAGTTTATATTTCGAGATATTTGGCATACTTGCCAACATATGTGCGAGCAATAAATAGTTTCTATTGCATCGCTTAACATTGCAATTATGCATTTCTGTTTAAATTAACAAGGAAATATTTCAGAAATTTTGAAACGTTTTCCTCTCGAATTTAATATATTTTTTTTAAATCAATATAAAATACGTAAAAAAAATCTAAAGCATTTTCTTGTCAAATTTAGTAAATTTAAATTTAGTAAAGAACTGTTAAAACTGTTTCTGAGGTAATTAAGTTTCTGTCAAAATAAGACCAAAATATTTGCAAATAAATCCCATAAAATTTTTTTTGTATAAACCACAAGCTAAAACAAAAATATGATATTTTATGGCATTTAGATTGATTTCGCTTTTTAAATTTGTAAATTTTTAAAATGTTTATATTCAATCTTATTGGGACTTTATTTAACTTACCCGCGTTGAAAGAGATCCACATTGAAGAATTTGTGCAGCTCAACGGAGAATTCGATGGTTGCCTGTAGATCGCCCATGGTAGCTGCTCCTGCTGCTGCACCTGTTCCTGCTCCTGCTCCAGCTGCTGTTTCCTGGACACCTCAAGTTGTCATTCAGTGCTGCTGAAAAATGTGCCAGAAATCGAAATGAGAACGAGTTAAAGCGAGAACTTGTGGTAAGTAGCAAGTTGCGGCCAATAAGTTGGCAAGAGCTTTAGGGCCACTTGCGAGCCAAGTTCGATTAGGTTGCACAAATCGCGTTCTCAATATTTATTGCACACTATTGGCAGCTTGGGCAATTGATTGGCTTGAAAATTGTGCAGAAATTGTGCCAAGTAGGACTTATTTATTTTGGGGGGGGGTGGAAGCTAACTGTAAGTTGCCAGCGGCTGAGGTTAGCAGGTCAGCCGCAGTGAAGAGGAGCAGCAACAGCAACAACAGACAACAGACAACAAACAAGGGACAACACGGTGTTAGCTGAAAAGGGGAGCTGCGCGACTGGGCCATAAGAATGAGGCCAAAAGCGAAGGAAGACAAATACACCGACGACAACGGCGGATAAAACTTTTAATCGTTCAAGCAACAAAAGCAACAAAGTTCTTGTTGTTGCTGCTTTTCTTGTTGTTGTTGTTGCTGTGCTTGATGTCAGTCAAAACCCACGCAGCGACGCCCACAATAACATTAATGTGCTGCAGTTAATGCGGCTGGCAGTTGTTCTGCCTGCTTCCCTCTCTCTCTTTCACTCTCTCGCTCTCTCTCTCTCTCAGTGGGTCACAGGCTGCCCTCGCTTGTTGACACAATGGTAACGGCAAAGTAAAAGACGTTGATGAAAGAGGCGCCGGTTGAATTGTTTGCGCCAGCCCCATTGTCAATGTGGGTTAACCAGACTGCGCCATTTTCTATTATAATGAGCATAAGGAGCAGCCAGAAGAAGCAGAAGCTGCCGCAGTTGTTGTTAATTAAACTAGTGAAAGTGTTGAAGGCACAGCTTAAAACACATTTGCCGCTTAGTTGCCTTCATTTCGGGGTTAGTCAGTTTCCCTCGAATATTTACTTTAACATGTTTATCAAAATTTAATGCCAATTGCGAATTTGGCCAAATTAAAAGCAAATTTGTGTATGCAAGTGGAAAGTTTTTGTCAAAGTTGCGCGTGGCGCATGTTTTGCTCTTTCAAATGACACTTTTAGCTTTTAGCTGGAGCTCTAAGCAAATATTACCCATACGCAGCGTTGTCTGTTTGCACGGGAAATGTGCATAAACTTTGTAACTGGGTCAACTAAAGTTCCATGCGCCAAAAAAATGCAAGAAAAACAGGGAGAAACATAACAAAATACACGCAGCAACATTATATAAAATGTGTGTAATATAGTGGCGCAACTAGCAGATACCCTATACAATTTCAGGCGAATAAGGAGTGGATTATAATTCATGAGTCTACAGAAAGACTTCGGTATCTGTAACTCTAATAAATTGATGATCGATATATATCGATTTTGTGAAAATAGTGGAATAAATCTTGTATTCCAAATCTTATATACATCCTTAAGAAAAATACTTAAGAACTTTTGCGATGAACCTTTCCGACTGTTGCAATGCATTAAACTCCATTAACAATACAGAAACAGGGTATGTCAAGACAGCCGTGGCAAGGGGAAACTTTTTAAAAGCCCCATCCTGCACTTTGTAATGGGCAGCGGCAGTTCTCGAGTTGAGTTTTTTGGGATTTGTGCGAGCATTTTGCCAACAATTGAATACTTTTTGGGAGCTTAGCAATGCGGACCGAGTGAAATGTGGATTTTGGTCCAGTAAGTATGCCACAAAGCCTATAATGTTGATAGTTTCAAGTGATTTACAAACTTTTTAATTGTACAATGAACTAAAACTTGTGAAATCAGATAAAAAGCTGCATTTTTTTGGACGAAACTTTAGCGCTTTTTTAAAAGATATTTGCTGATTTTTTCTTCATATTGAATGAATAGTTTCCTATATTACCTTAAGCTTTGTTTAAGCACTTAATTCACATAAAATGCCACTTGAATCAAAGGCAAACTTTGCTACAAAGATAGAACAGGAACCAAAATACAATTTCGTCCAGAACAAAGGAAAGTCTGCACTTGATGGAAATGAACAAAGATACTGATTATGAGAATGACAACAATAATGATGATGATGATGATAATAATGACACTAAGACATTGACTTCAATTGATGGAGAAGCCTCGCGCTGGGCTCTCAAATGTTCTGTCGATGACAACGACCCCAATAAACGGGAAAAATCAAACCGTTCGTGCTTATCATCATAATGATTATACCTAATGTCTTTGACTGACAACGGCAGCGAGCGCCAAAAGTGGCCATGGCCATCAGCATTCCACTCGCTTATCCACTGTCTCGCCAGCTGCTGCTATTCTCCTCTCTCTCCCACCCTCTCTCTCCCTCTCTCTCCCTCTCTCTCCCTCTCTTGTTCTACTTGCGGCTGTCCTTTCACGTTTCGTGCGCCCCAAATTATCGCCTTTTTTTTGTTTTTGCTGTCTGGCAACCGCCTGAATGGGAGTCCTGCGTGGGAGGGTAGCCAGGATGGGGGCCTAAATATGGCCCGTCAATTGCGAAGTCTCGGTGGGTGAGGGTTAGGTCTCGTTTCTTCTTCCATAGATGCTGATAAGTTGTGATTCGGTCCGTTGGCCCGTTTTGTGGCACGTTTGTTTTCTTTATACTCGCAAAGTTTTTTTGATAAATAGTGTCATGGAGTCTCCCCCACCCACACACACACACACACGCACACACACGTCTGCAGAGATACTATGTGTGAATGTGTTAATGTCTAAGGTCATCTTCGTCGTTGGTGTCGATGGGCTCTTGATAAATGAAAAGCTTTCATGTTCATATTTCAATTTAATTCTGTGCGTCGCCCCATTTCCTAACAGGATTCATTTGTGCTTTAGGCTATATGTATTCAATTCAATTTTTTATTATTATTATTTGAATTAAAATTTCATTTAACTTTTCATAGCCTGTGTATACATCAATTCTAATCTGTTTAATGGAAATTTGTTTACATATTGCTTGATTTTTTAATTTTCCTGCATTGGCCAAAATCAAGATCAAAGAAACGAACGTTGAAAGGAAATTGGAAAAAGTGGAAGATAATTACAGCCTACTGATTGATTGATTTTTTCACTGAATCCATAACAGCTGGGAAGCTGAAATAAGGCTAAATTTAGTCAGGTAATACCAGCTTCATTATACGTACATATAATTTTGCATATAAAGCAGTATTAAATTTCTGAGAATCAGAATCAGAATCAAGTTTTGTTCGTGGAATTTCTCAAGCATTTCCTGGTAAATTGTGCTACATTGAAAGCTCTCATATTTTTTTTTATTTTTAGTAATTTGAAACGCGATTGACAACTTTGCTTGCTTATCCTTTTTACTTCCTTTCCTTTTGCGATGGCAACTGAAGGGAGCCACGCCCCCTTGATCGCTCCCCCTTTTGGCATGACAACGGGCAGCCAGACAAACAGGAAATAGACAATTTTGTATCAACGGTTTTTCTTTGGCAATGGCGATAGCTGTACTATTCTGCAGCTAGAATCAGAATGGGAATCGCTTTAAATTATTTAAAAAGCCAGAAAGTTATCCAAAAAGCTTTTGCATTTTGCATGATCCGGCTTTGCAGGCGCAGACATTTTCTCAGGCATGTCATAAAGAATGCCCTCAAGTGCCGCCGTCCGTGAGCATGAAAATAATTTCCTCGGGCCACACAATTCAAGCCCTGCAACACCCCTCCCCTCCCTCCCCCTCTGCACAATGAAAATTGCCAACAGTTGCAGCTGTCGACGGCAAAGGGGTGCGCAGCGCGTCTTGGCCAAGTGCATCGCGTGCTTTGGGCCATGCCAAGGGGGTAGCTCGGCGCCAAAGCTCACGTGCGCGCCGTCCAAAGAGGCCAAAGCCAGAACAAAATAACAACAGTAAAGGGCGCACAACTCAAGTGTGGCGGCAACAACAACAATCAAAAGGAACAACAGCTAACCGAATGAAATCGGGTGCGGGAACCAGACCAAAAGTGCACACCGGGAATGGGCGCCAAAGCTGACGTGTCGCATTACATGTCGGGTGAATGTCTAGTCACGTGGTCAGTGGGATAACCGACAGAGGAGCGAGCGAGGGAGGGAGGGAGCAGAAACTTTAGTGAAAACTTTATATGTGAGCGAAATTACAACCTATTTCGTGGAATGGTTACTCTGGTGTAGGATGTTAACCCGAAATGAACATCGATGCAATAGGGACAAAGTGAGAGAAAGAGAGAGAAAGAGAGCGAGAAAGTGAGAGAAATTGAGAGAGAGAGAGAGAGAAAGAGAGATATTGAAAAAGAAATAGAGGGAGAGCGTAAGAGAGAGATACTCAGAGTGATAGAGAAAGAGAGAGAGAAAGAAAGAGAGAGAGAGAGAAAGAGGAAGACGGAGAAAGAGAGTGAAAGAAAGAGAGCGAGAAAAGGAGAGAATGAAAAGTCTTCCTCTAACTTGCTCTTGTAAGAGAGAGGTAGAGAGAAAGAGCGGTATTACTTGAATTCATGAGAATCGCATAGAGGGGTCCAAGTTGATTTACTGTAAAGTAACACAACTTTGCAAGAACTTTTCTTCGATAACTTTTGCGCGTATTATCAACAGTTTTTCAAATTCAACAGGCTAGTAGATATAGAAACTATTGGACAATTGAATAGAAATATATAAATAAGTTTAAATAGAGAAAAAATTAAACTGCGACTTAATAAAGATAAAATGCTCTATAAACGAATTCTTTTGATGCTACAAGATGCATGTTTTTCATGTACTAATTTTTCTGTAGATCGAAAATAGAATATCAAAAAACTAAATAGACTTAAATTGATACTTAATGTACGTTTAACAACACTGAGCATAATTAGCTGCATCACAGGACTTAAAGTGTTGCAACCAGCACTCAAATCGGACCCCCTTCAACCCTCTCACAGCCCCTCGGCATAACAAAGCACGTCAAGTTGGCATTGTGTGGACCATGCTACAGGGGAGCAGGAGAGGGGGGCTGGGGGCGTTTCCAACTAGTTGAAGGTGCAACTCGAATTGGCAGCAGACCGAAAGGCGGAACGGGGCACAAAATTGAATTGCGACTTTTTATGCTACCTGACATCTATATATGTATGCACACGGGAAGGGGCTTATAATGGCAACGGGATATTTCATTACATTTGTGCATGCATGACTGCCGAGTGCCGTCTAGTAGGTAGGGGCGGAACACGCCCACCCACACACACACACACATGCAAAAAAGGCAACATTGTTGAAATGTGCAAATATTGGCTCAAGTGGCGGCAATAAAAGAGTCGCTGAGTCTACTCCGGACTGCTGTGTGTATACAGGGAGGGGGAGGGGAGCCTGAGAAGGGGTTTCCTGTGCTCGTGTTTCCATTATGAGATGTTCTTCATTGTGTGTGTGTGTGTGTGCGTGTGCTGACTCTTGGGATTCTTTAGCTCTCCGTGCTGCGCACAATTTAACATTAAATTAGTCATGAATGTTGCAGCAGCAAATTTCAATTTCCATTGATTGACAGTCGAATTGGGGACCGAGCTGCCGCCATGGTGACCTTTGGCTAGCCACACCCACCATGCTGCGAACGCCCACTTTTTGCATAATTGCAAGCTGTCTATGTCATCGCCATATTTCACTGGCTGTCATGGATTTGGATGAATGCGCATAAAAATACGACATAATAAAGTATGCTTAACCCGTGGCTGCCCGGCATGTTTGCGTCTGGCCGTGGTCCGCCGGAGTGGGACATGGGCCGGCCGGGGTGTTGGCTGGTTGGCTGCTTCTGCGGCTTGTGTGACAGTTAACTTTGCCGTGACATGTGGCAAGCATAAAAGAACCGTAGAATGTCATGTTTGTTGTGGGCCGAACATGACGTCGAGTGGACAACGAAACGATGACGACGACGTCGTCGACGACGACGACGACGACGACGACGGAGGCTATGACAGCTACATGTGACTCACACTGTTGGCGGGGGTGGTAGTACAGCAGCATTTACGGGGGTGGGGGATAGGCAGGCAGGGAGGCAACTGTGTCAACACATTGGTAAATTACACTATGCTACAACAGTTTAAGTTGTGGTCAGACTGGGTTGCGTTAGGTTAGGATTCTTTAACGTTCAAAGCCCTTCAAATTTTGGCTGACACCAGAAACATTGATTTTCTTTTTTGATTGGTAAACGCCCTGAATATAAATCAATCTAAGAGAAAAATAATGAACAAAATGCCATCAAACATGAAAATCGGTCCAGTTTTGACAAAGTTATGGGAGTTTGAAATGTGGGACCTATCGATCCGAGAGCTTTACATGTCAAAATTTTCGACCCCCTCAAAATCACCTTTAATGTGGTTTTTTATACTAATTATGGCCTCCACAATCGATTAAA
Organism: Drosophila micromelanica; assembly: GCA_004143825.1. NCBI lineage: Eukaryota > Metazoa > Arthropoda > Insecta > Diptera > Drosophilidae > Drosophila > Drosophila micromelanica. The sequence continues at coordinate 367 of SCDY01000732.1, read as the reverse complement.
AATATAAATTCGCAATTCTAAATTTTGAAAAAATTTTTTTTTCAAAATTCATAAGGGTCCCCCCTTGTGATTTTTACAAAAAAAAACAAAAAAATTTTTTTTTCAAAAATGCGTGTATTTGAAATGTAGAATCAATTTCAGGGACAAACAATGAACAAAATGACATCAAACATGAAAATCGGTTCAGTTTTGACAAAGTTATGGGAGTTTGAAATGTGGGACCTCTCGATCCGAGAGCTTTACATGTCAAAATGTTTGTCAATTTTGACATGATTTTTGACGAAAAATTCGACCCCCTCAAAATCACCTTTAATGTGGTTTTTTATACTAATTATGGCCTCCACAATCGATTAAAAATATAAATTCG
>SCDY01000731.1:0-58939 GCA_004143825.1 Drosophila micromelanica | reverse complement strand
TGTAAACGAGCTGAAATGTTTATAGAACCAGATCGCAGGGTTCAGGGTATCTCCTAGTCGGGCGGCCCCGACTAGAGCCTTCTCACTTGTTTTAGTTTTCTTTTTTGGAACCATTTTATCGTTATCCCTTGAAAGTGGCCAAAATGCAGGCTTCAGTCATGCATGAACATCTGGCAACAGCTTGTTCCAAATTGGTTGGCAAATCAATGCGCTGACTTTGTTTGCATTTACATGTGGACTGCGATTGGAATTGATTTCAGAGCCTACAGCCAAAAACCTGCCAGCAGGCATTTAGCAAAATCTCCGTCAATCCCCCGGTTAAATCCCCAGCTCGGGCTTTGTTCCTCTTCTTTAAAGCCTTGAGGGCCTGCAGTTGGGTTTAGCCTTACAGCAACTCGAGTTGCATTTAATGGCGCAGAAAATGTTGAAATTACCACAATGCCAACACAGAACACGACACATGTTAGAGGCACTTTGGGTGCTGTCGCAGCCAAGCCATTAGAGTAAGCTGCTTAAAAACCATAAACAACGATGAAATGCGAGTGGAGTGCACAGAGTTGAACAAACATCGTTTATTATTACTGCACTATTGTTTAAAGCATACGAAAACATTATTTTAAAGTTCATATAAACTATGCTTCAAAATAAATTACAATTTTTGGTAACTATTTATACTAGGTTTCCTCATAAATCATACTTTATATTAATAAATGCATCATGTAAATAAATATATATGGTATCTAAAAGATTTAGTGGCGTACTAAGAAAAATGTTATAAATAATTAATTAATATTGTATATTAGAAATAATTCAAAATAAACTAAAACTAAACTTGCTAACTTTCTGCAATCATAAAATATTCAAAATAATTATGATAATATTCCAGCAAAGATAAAGTTCTTACAATATAATTTGTCTTCAGTTCTTTGTGTCAAAATATCGTTTATTATTACTGCTCATTTTATTTAAAGCATACGAAAACATTATTTTAAAGTTCAAATGAACTATGCTTTAAAATAAATTAAAATTTTTGGTAACTATTTATACTAGGTTTCCTCATAAATCAAACTATATACAAATAAATGTATATGAAGGACAATGTGTTGAACTAAAAAAAATTTTATAAATAAATAACTAATATTGTATATTTCAAATAATTCAAAATAATTTAAACTCCGAAATTAGACTTGTTAACTTTCTGCAATCATAAAATATTCATAATAATTATGATAATATTCCAGCTAAGATAAAGTTCTTACATTATAATTTGATTTCAGTTCCTTGTGTTCAAAGTTTTTTCTTTCATCAAAAGAAAAGTCAGTCCTTCATCAGAGTGGGTACATCATAAATTTATATATGTAGATTTCGGCTAGTCATTTTCCGATATCGCTAACAAGGCTATTTGCTCGTCATTAGCGGCTTCCCCTCTCAATGTTTGATGTACTTTTATTGAATGCCAAATAATTTTTGCACATTTTTTGCGCACTTTTTCCACACTTATTTTTTGCATCTTCCTCTTGCATTTCCGTTAAGCTCGTTAGCCACTTGCCTTCCCAAAATTTGCGTAGTTTGGGCCACGGCTGAAGCTGATGGTGCTGCCATTTTAACATTTTGCAGCTTTTACACGACATTTGCTGCGCAAACAAAATAAACCGTCCGCACTTGGGGCGAGAATAATGGTTGCACTTGTTCGCCATTTGTTGTACCAATAGGCGAAGGAGGGAGGGGGTGAAGCGGGAGCTCAGCTCTTGACCATTAAGTAACGCATAGTTGGGACCGCATCGGTTAGCGTTTGGGCCAACTGCACGTTGGCTTTGGGCGCTGTGAACGATTGCATTCGGATGATGTATGCGTTTCGTCTAGCAGCCATTTTTTTTTGTTTTTCGGTTGATTTAGTGGCTAAAAATGCGATTTGATGCCATGCTTCGATAACAAAGTTTTTAAGTCCTTAAAGTGGAGAGAATCAATGAAACCCCTAAAGAAATTGATAAAAACTGGTTAAAATTTGCGTATTATATGAGTTAGTGAAGCTGACAGCTTAAATACAGTTTAATGGTGTGCTTTTAAGCCAATCAATATGGCTTAAAGTGCTCTGATAAATTTCATTTTGATTTCTATTTTCTATAAATTTAATTTCAGTTTTAGCTGATTTTTATGGAGGTTTACATTTTTTTTTAAATTAAATATTTGAAATATTCACAATAGTTTTCTCATTGTATTTTTAAAGCTCTTATCAACTTTATTTTATTTACGTGCTATTCAGTTTGAAAGAGACAATAAGTGTTGAAAATATAATTCCAAGATTGCTCAGATTTTCTTTGAGTTTGTATTTTGTGTCTGGAGCTTGTGACAACCAAAATCTGTGTCCACATGAAATCCGGATGTGCTTAATACAACAGCTTGTGAAACGACAAATGGGGATCTGGGCATAAAATGCTCTGTCGCATAATTTGACCAGCAATGAGATGAGCTTAACAGACAGATAGATAGCTGAATGGATAGACAGACGGACACGCAAGAGACTGGTTGAACAGTAAATTGTATTGCACAACAAACAAGGCTTGTGGCTCGTTGAAGTGTCAACGGATGCATTCACTTGTGAATTTTGGGATTGAAAATCAAATTTCATCTATGGCTGATAGTCGACTAACTGCCAGCAGGACAATATATCCATCCCATGAGTGGCATTTTTCAGCCAGAGCAAATAAACAATTCCAATTTCGAGTGCCTGTTTGATTGCAGTTATTGAGCTAGAAAATGCTTGACAAGTGTCGACACAATGGCATTCTCATTCGAGCCAATTTCGTTTGATTTTGGACGGTGTCAGCTGTGGCTCTAATGCGATTTAACACCCGGCAGAACACAACAATTGCAACGCTCATTATGACCATAAAATATGTATGCCAATTAGCACAAGCTAAGTTGCATTTTGTGTTTGGCGTCCGAAACAAAACCAAACTCTGTTCACTGAAGACACCGTCGACAATCGTCTTGAGTGTAACCAACCAAGCAACCAACCAACCGTGGTTAAAATGCGCTAATAAAAAATATTTTATCCTATTAATGCTAACTAAACAAAAGAAATATTTATATGTATGTATCTCCTTTACATTATTGCAAAATACATATTTTTATATTTATTTTTCCAAGTTCTTAATTAATTTTTGTAAACCATTTTTAATATCTTCAGAATATTTTCTTATAAAAATATTTTTATTTGTATATCAATTATATTTATTTTTCTAAGTATTCAATTAATTTTTGTAAGCCATTTTCAATTTCTTCACAATATTTTTTTATAAAAATATTTGTATATGTATATCATTTATATATATATTTTTATATTGACTTTTCTAAGTTCTCAGTTAATTTTTGTAAGCCATTTTTAACTTCTTCAGAATATTTTTTTTAAATATTTTTATTTATGTTTAAATTATTTTTTCTTAGTATTCAATTAATTTTTGTAAGCCATTTTTAATATCTTCAGAATATGTTTTTAATAAAAATATTTTTATTTGTATATCATTTATATATATATCTTTAAATATAGGTTTTTTTTTGTAGCTTTTCGTACATTTTTGCATTTTTTGAGAGTATAAAACCATTTCTTTATTTTAGAATTAATAACCGTTTTTTATTGAATTATTTACCACGGTGCAACTTTGAGGTAATTGATGCCGGAAATTGTTGCAACTATGCTCAAAAGCGTATTTTAGAGGCAACCAAAATGGCTACAACTTTGCGCAGCAACTTTTGTGTAAGCGCAGACCACCGGCTACACTCTCCTTTTGGTTTCACCTGCAAAGGCATCCTGGAGGATCTCTAGAAAAAGACGTAATTTAATAATGACTCGCAAGAAGCGCCAGCAGTTTGCGGCAACTGCCTTTGACCTCAGCGTGTACTCAGAATGCGGCCTTATTATTGTTTCTGAGTGGGAGAATGGGAGAGAAACAAAGAGAGAGAGATAGAGAGAGAGAGAGAGAGAGAGAGCAACAATTGTGGAGTAAAGGAGCCACTCCCACAATCGTCTGTCAAGGCAGCATCATTAGTCAAAGTTGTTTTCCGCCCAACAGAAAGTAAAAGGGTCTCCTGAGCAGCTTACCGGGGAATAGGATTGTAATACAAAAAGTGAAGAAAAACCATCTTGTGCTTTAAACGTTGCACTGAATTTGGTTTGTTTGGGTTGGGTTGGGTGTCATGAAGTACCAGGGTTGATTAGCACGATTAAAATGTTCCTAATTATTTGCGCACTCAAAGAAAGACAAACAACACAGAAAACTTTCTTTGTCGCTTGTTGCTAGGAATAAAGAGCTTACATCATTAATCAACAGGTGTCGCCTTTTTGCGCAGGTTGACTAGAGACTCGAGAAAGTTTTGAAAGAGTCCTACTAATGAGTTATCTCATATTTTAAGTAGGTAGTAGAAAAGTATGTCGTTAAGATTCTCTTTTAATATGCATATATTAATAACCATTTTATTGTTGTTGTCCAAATAATTAAAGTTCGTAATAGCCCTTGTAGCTGTCTATAAGATACAAATCTATAACACATGATTGACTAAGGTCTGTCTAAAACTTTCAATTTGCATGCTAATTAGAATTCAAAATAGAACAATGAAAAAATGCTAGATGAGCCAAAAAAATATGTTTTTCAAATAAAGCAATTAGTTGTGGCAAAACAGTGGAAAGCGAAACTAGTAATAAGCCAGCAATTACCGATTTACATGCGTACACATCTGCCCACATCTGATAGTAATTTCCGATAGCTGTCGTACCGCGTCTCATTTCCATTTTATTATCAGACGAACTTGACCCACACACAGTCACAGTCCCACTAGATTAGGCATACAATACACTCTAATAAGATTGCTGAGCGCCGGTCAGATGCTTCGTTCCCGTTGTGCCGTTGCATCTGATCTTTTCAATGAACATATTCGCTCTCTCTGACGCTCTCTTATAGTTTTCTTTTTATTCGCATCTTTCTTTGCTGAATTTGTCTGAGCACAGTTTTCTCTGAGCGGCATACTTTAGATATCGCTCTCTTGCTCTTCAGCACCACATTACCTGTTGGAAGCCGACTGGAATTCGCATTAAGACAGTGGTACATATTGCGTTATTTCTGTTAATAAAATTATTAACTGCTTTAACTGCTATACTTAAGCAAATTTAAAATTTTTTTTTTTATATATTTTATGTTATACATTTAGTATAACGTTATTGTGTAAATATTGTTTTTAGCACCGATAACACTATTCGCCGCTCGCTCATTCCTTTTGCAAATTCAAATTTTTTGTTTCCAATATGCGCATATTTATAAAGCTTTCTGCGCTCATTTAATTTGCGCGCGTTCTTCTTGCTGCCACGTTCGCTCACACGCTGCCGCTCTATCTCTGTCGCTCTCATGCTCCAGACTTGCTGTGGCTGTTGACCTGTCAGCTTGGCCTCTCAGTACGTTCTTTGCCGCCGTTGTGCGTTGTACACGTCTTAATAATTCTCGTAATTCGTAAATAAAATAAATGCGTGACTGCGTGGTGCAAAGCAACGATAAACAATAAGAAAAAGAAGCAGTTCAGCATCGGCAAATGAAAGAAAGTGCATTACAAATCGAATTGAAACAAAAGACCATTAAATTCCAAATGCTTCAAGTGGCGTTTCATATTCCATTTGTCGCGTGAGTATGAACCGACTTCTCTTGCGCTCACTCTCTCATACTCTCTGTCTATCTGTATAGCTGTCTGTCTGATCGCTCTTTAATTTGTTTGTGCCGCTGTTTGTTGTTGTTGTTGTTCCGCTTGTCCATGATTGTCGCTCGTTTTATCTGCCTATTTCTACCTGACGATGTACACGCAAACTTACATACATACAATCTCCCAGTAATTTATCACAAATATGTACGCCAATCACAGAAATCATCCATTCCACATTTTCAGCTTTGTTGTCTGACAATAGAAAATTGTTTGTTTAGTCGTGATCGGAGCTTCTCAATCGCAACGCCATCGAAGCTCCTCTAAATAACAAAATAAGAATACGTCAACAGAAGATCATAAAAAGTATTAACTCCTGTGCTTAATTTGTCTTACGTGTATAACAAGTGAAAGTGATTATGATAACAACGCATTAACAAACAAAAATCCACAGGAAAACAATATTTACCACACAACAGCCACGTTATCGTTTTTTCAGAAAAACACTCGCACAATTCTTCAGAAATTTGACGCCACTCAAAGCCAGACACACATACATACAAACAGACATAAATACTTTCCATATTTGTGTAAGCATGTGTGTGTTTGTGTTGAGAGTTTGCAGCTGGCATACCAGAGCTGGTTGGTGATCGCTCCAATTGGAGTATGTCTTATTGGCAACGATATTCGTGGCAAGCTGCTTTTCAGCCATAAAGCAACAACAATTTTGTTTATTTTGATCACGCGTTGTTTTTGATGCAAAATTCTTCACATCCAACTGAATAATAATATAACAGGTGCCTATAAATATCTATAAAGAGCTGTCAATGAATCACGTCGCCTGATTAATTATCAAAGTTTGATCAAAAATTGAAAATTTTGACTTATTGTTTACACATTTAAGAAGAATTTGTTGCTAATTATTTTTGGCATAAATATCCCATGCTTTTTTGAGAAAATCAGATAGATATTAGATATTAAAATTTCTTTTACAATAAGAGTTAATTATGAGCTATCGTTATTACATTTAAAATAATAGCAAAACTGAAGTTCTTTACCTTTAATATGCATATTGCAACCCTATTACGTCAAATTAAATGTATGTTACTATTATTAGCATTGTTATTAAAGAATTGTGTAAAATAGTAAATATAAAAGTATGTACTATTATATGTGCACTTCTATGATATTATTCATGTTCGCATCTCACGCGTGACCAAAGCTCTTGCAATCAAATAAAAACTGATATAAATAAAGCTACCCTCGACAGGCCCTTGCTGGACATCGAGTAAATTGCAAATTTGTCGTTTAGCGTGCGGTTTGGTGTCGCCTACGTTTTGTTAGATGCCGAGTGAGTGGCTCCGGAACCCGCATTAATGATAAGAATTCATACCATCGACGTCACCGTTTTTGCTTTATCAAAATGATAGTCATCAATACGTCTGATGTAAGTGGCATTTATGATTGTTATTGGTTGTGGTTGTACATTAACTTGAGCACTTATCTGTTGTTTAATATACCCTATACCAGTTAAAAATTTTGTGCTAGGAGTCAATTCCGATTATCGTTGAAGTTAATTCATCTTTATCAGAGACTTAAATGCTGGGACTTTAGTTAAATTTATTTGTCTGATAAATTTCATCAGATTATTTTAGAAATTATAACACAATAATATATGTTGTTAAAGATAAAATATTGATTATTTTGTAAATACATATCAAATACAGGATATTTTCTAGTCGAGCACTATCGACTAGCACACTTTTAATTGTTTGTTACTTCTAGCCGTGGTTATGGTGCGTGATTTCTTTTACTTAAGTGGTGTCGGTATCTTTTCAAGACAACATACGATATTATACATATACATATATGTATTTTTAGAACTTTATTTGCAGCCGCTTAAAACGATGCTTAGAACAAGGCGAGCTATTAGTATATACATTGATGATGACCAGGTATACGATATATGTACATCCAATGATCAAGCATTTTGTGAATGTCCCATTATTTATAAGATTTCTCTAGAACGTGGGGAACCACGCGGATTATCGGTACCCTCCGAAAAGCCGGTATTATCGCAAAGCCCTATTAATCTGTGTTTGCATGCGACGTTCACCAACTTCAATTGCGAATAAATATATTTTTACATTGCTAATCAGCGCAACTGGTAGACCTGATATGATACAGCTGAGGCGTAATAATTTTTATTAGGATAGTTAGTATGCTAATGTAGCCGGTTTTGAAGATCGGTACCGGCTGGTGCTTGGCTTTCTAGGAATATTTTATGGAGGATCACAGCCGGTTGTTTAAAAGTAATTAGTTTTGTGACAGGTTATTATGTTAAATATAAATTTTCAGAAACTGTCAGGGAATATTTCACTAATGTTGTTTGTCTAAACTTTTCTTTTACTTTCATGCAGGATTATTATCTATTGTAAATTAATCCTTTTTAAGTTAGCTATCATTAAAAATCCTTATCTTGCTTTTAATATGGCAAACACGTTTTTGAACCTTTCAATGTCTATAGAACAGATACAATACTCAATTCTAGTTAAAACGTTTTTTCAAACTCTTCAAAGCCACAACTAGACACATATTTACAGTTCGTGCTACGCAAAACGAGACAACTTTCAGTCACTTTTATGTATGTTTTTCTTGGTCTTTTTTTTGTTGCATTAGGCAGGTGTATACACAGAGAAACTATTACAATAGCGGGTTCAGGTGGGGAGAGTCATGTGGCAACTGTCGAGACACCAAAGTTCAATGTAGGCCAGCAAAAACTAAAAAGAGTTGGCATATTGTGCAAAACAGTAAACATAAAAACACGTATGAATATCGCAATAGACTGTGCAATACTCTGTTCTCAGAAATTGTAAAGTGTGAATCTGTAAAGAATTTTATATATTTTGTGTACAGCAATTCAATGTGTTGTAAATCGAATGACAAAATTAGAATACCCTTTACAAGGTTGTTTAGAAAAAACGTTGAATCACGCATGTAAAGTTGAGTGGAATCCATTGAAAAAGGCACCAAATGCTTTTCCATGTTGAATTTGCCTTGGGGCCATGTCTGGATGCTGCCATTTTAATTTGAAGTAGCCGTCGGGCAAACAATCTGAGGTACCACTTGGCTGGTTGATGAATAGATGGTTATTTTTGTGCCTGATGGGAGTGGCAAAAAATCTGGTAAAACCAGCAGCTAAAATTCGTTAGAACTGAGCGAATTTAATTTTGCAATTAGCTGTCTGAAATGTTCCAATTGACTAAGTACTCTAAAACCCACTGACAAACAGTCAGCTAAACAATTTATAAATTTAAATAAATACAGTTGTACAGTCGAGCTAGACTATAACGAACACTGAAGTGATTCATATAGCAAATAAATTGGAAATGAACAAATTTTTAGCTTTCTATTACTGCAATATAAATTCTTGTCAAAATTTTATTTGTTGACAGGTTTCGTGCCTGTTTGTCATTTGATAGAGGTTTGACTGTATTCGCTTGTAAAATATTTAATTTGTAACCGCAGTGCAATTTATACTACATTTAAATGATGCATAAAGCTTAAATAAACCAAAGCGATTATAACTCCACTCTAAAGCCCGCATCTGGAATAGTAATATATATACACTTGCAGAGGGCATTATAATTTTTCTATGGGTGTTGGACACTTTAATATATATAATTTCCAGAGCCGAGTTACAGTTCATTCCATATATTTTTTCAGAGATAAAATAAAAGATATCTAATTTAAACTGGTATCTACTGCATCAGATATATATAGATAAAAGGGTATTTAATACTCGTCAACACTTTCTATATGATTTAGTTTTGGTTATTGCAAAGCAATCAGAAAAATGTTTTATTGCATCATTTCAAGCCGAGTAATTTACGCTTTGAGAGCCCCCAGTAGAAATTGCAACGGGGTTTATTGCCCATTTGGATCCATTTGACTGGGGCCAACTAAAATTGCATTTAATTAAAACGCACACCGCATAGTTTTCATAATGAAATGCCTTTGCACTTAAAGGATGAATGTTTCTGCAGTGTGCTAAATGCCCAAACGTCGACCCAATTAACTGGCCTAAAGAGAGATTTGGCCAAGAGCAACGTGATTCAGATTAAATCCAAACTAATTCAAATTCGAAGTGCGTCAAAAATATATGTGTTATATATTTATATTAAAGTTATGAGTTATTAGTTAAGAATAAGTTGGAATCCCCAATGAAATCCGAAATTTTAACTGTGCATCTGCAACAGTGGAGCAATAAAAAGTGAACTAAATCCGAGAATGCTCCAAATTAAAACCAAACCGCAAGCTGGAGATTTTAAAGCTCCCAACACAGCTGCATATCACATTTGGCCACACAGAGAGTCTGAAATTTACGACCGGCACACACACAATTTGAATTTATTTCGCATGAGCGCAGCCCAGACCCAAGTTCCCAACCCTCTCGAATTAAATATATATATATATATATAAAAAATATATGAAATGTGAAGAAAGAATAAAAATAAATTTAAAATAAGAAACGTTTTTAATGCCAGGAAGTCACGTATTCGGCCATTTGCTTGTCGAAATTCACGAGTGGGTGGCAACTCTGGCTACTCTTCAGCTGGACACGACAGAGGCTGACCGCGTACATGTAACAAAAGTTGGCAACCATGGACGGGGGGAAAGCAGAACAGCCGAGTGTGGCAACCATTGGGGCATTGTCTGCATTGTCCGTCCGGCTTTGTGCAACGCAATGAATGATTACAAACTTGTTGACGAGTGCAAATTAGCTGCAAGTGTCGAGCGCGTCTCCATGGCAAATGAGCTGTTGTTGTCAAGGCATTGCATTTGCGGTCAACGGGAACCCTGAAGTGGAGAGCCGGAAGATCCGAAAATCAATAATGCTCTGTGGAAAGTTGATGCGCTGACGTGAAATAGATTAAAGAGTTGGCAGGCAAAATACAAAGGATTACCCTTGCAGGATATTATTATATAGTATATAGCCTAGAAATTCACACCATAATTATATTTTAATAAATTATTACACTATAATATCCTTTATGTGAAATCGATTAAAGAGTTGGCAGGCAAAGTACAAAAGATTACTCTTGCAGGATAAATTATATAGTATCCATGCCATAATTATAATATTTTAATAAATTATTACACTATTTATGTGAAAAATATTTAAAAAGTTGGCAGACAAAGTATAAAATATTAAATACTCTTACAGGATATATTAAAAAGATAGCTTAGAAAAACTATACGATATAGTTGGTTATAGTATTTGTTAAAAAATATGTGGTAGCACCAAAGACAATATAAATAAGACAATAAAATATTAATAAATAATAAATAAATAAATAATAAACAAAGACAATAAATAATTTCAGCAGCCAAAGCTAATGCGATGCCTAATAACACATGCATACATATAGACACACATATTCTAAACGGCCTGACTGGACTCGGCTAGCCGAGCTGAGAGCGGGTTTTTTTACGCTCTTGAAATTGTGAGAGCGCAAGTGCACCGATTTGGTTTTCGTTATCAATTTTACAAAAAATGAAGCTGCCTTGTGGCTTTTCGTTATAGTGCGTTACTCATCTTAGTGTTTATATTGTCTTTGGTAGCAAATTCCATACCATAATTATAATATTTTAATAAACACATTACACTATAATATCCTTAATGTAAAACCGATTAAAGACTTGGCAGGCAAAGTAAAAAATATACTATTATATAACCTATATAACCTAGACAAACTATACGACATTGTTGGCTGAAATATTTTTTAGGAAATATGCGTTACTAAATTCCATACCCATAATTATAATATTTGAATAAATTGCTACACTATAATAACCTTTATGTGGCAAGATTTAAATAACTTACAGACACTTTAATATCTTATCTAATTTTTAAACTATTGTATATACAAATGCTATTTAACTTTAGTTAATCGCTTGTTTTTTCTCCACTCTCACAGACGGGTTTAACCCTAACACCCGAAATGCTGCTCTCAACCTCCGAGTCATCAACGCACAGCGCCTCTGAGGTGGCCGGAAGATTGCAGGTCGATGTGCGGTCCGGCTTGAAGTGGACGGAGGCGAAATATCGGGCCAAGATCATTGGTCACAATGAGCTCAATGTCATTGAGGAGGAGCCCACTTGGAAGAAGTACATCGAGCAGTTTAGGAATCCGCTAATCCTACTGCTGCTCGGCTCCGCTGTCGTCTCGGTGATCATGAAACAGTTTGACGATGCCGTCAGCATAACCGTAGCCATAATCATTGTGGTTACGGTGGCCTTCATTCAGGAGTACCGTTCGGAGAAGAGTCTCGAGGAGCTGAAGAAGCTGGTGCCGCCGGAGTGCCATTGCCTGCGCGAGGGACGCCTCGATACGTTCCTCGCCCGCGAACTGGTGCCCGGCGATGTGGTTCATCTCAATGTGGGCGATCGTGTGCCCGCCGATGTGCGGCTCTTTGAGGCAGTTGATCTCTCCATCGATGAGAGCAGCTTCACCGGCGAAACGGAGCCGGCGCGCAAAATCACCGATGTGCTGCTGAACAATACGAACGTCAAGGATCACAGCAACATGAAGAACATTGCATTCATGGGCACCCTCGTCCGCTGTGGCAATGGCAAGGGCATTGTGGTCAGCACCGGTGAGCGCAGCGAGTTCGGTGAGGTCTTCAAGATGATGCAGGCGGAGGAGGCACCCAAGACACCGCTGCAGAAATCCATGGACATACTGGGCGCTCAGCTGAGCTTCTACTCGTTTCTCATAATCGGAGTCATCATGCTGCTCGGCTGGCTGCAGGGCAAGCCGCTCTCGGAGATGTTCAACATCAGCGTCTCGTTGGCGGTCGCCGCCATACCCGAGGGTCTGCCCATTGTGGTCACTGTCACTTTGGCGCTGGGCGTAATGCGCATGGCCAAGCGAAATGCGATTGTCAAGAAGCTGCCGACGGTGGAGACATTGGGCTGTGTCAATGTCATCTGCTCGGACAAAACGGGCACCCTGACCAAAAACGAGATGACGGCCACAATCATCATCACCTCGGACGGTTACATGGCGGACGTGACTGGCGCCGGTTATAACGACCAGGGCGAGATTCACATTCGCCACTGCAACAACGTGGAAATGGCCAAAACGAATATCACGAATTTGCTCGAAATTGGCGCCGTTTGCAACAATGCCTACATCCAGAATGGCACGCTCCTCGGACAGCCGACAGAGGGCGCTCTTGTGGCCGTTGCCATGAAAAATGGGATGTATGCCACCGCCGAGAACTATGTGCGCATCCAGGAGTATCCGTTCAGCTCGGAGCAAAAGATGATGGCCGTCAAGTGCATACACAAATACAACAACAACAAGGAGGAAATCTTTTTTGCCAAGGGCGCTCTGGAAACGCTCCTGCCCCAATGCACCAAATATCAGTTTGGCACCCAAACGGTGCCCCTGACCAAACAGAACGAGGCTGAGTTTCTGGCCGAGGCCTACGAAATCGGACGCAAGGGCCTCCGTGTATTGGCCCTGGGCAAGGGCAGATCCATGCAGGATTTGATCTATTGCGGCCTGGTCGGCATCACAGATCCGCCACGACCACTGGTCAGGGAGTCCATCGAGCTGCTGATGCAGAGCGGCGTTCGCGTCAAGATGGTCACAGGCGATGCCCAGGAAACGGCAATGGCAATCGGTAAGTTTTGTTTATAGATTAATTAAAGAATTTTGAAGATTTAGGGAGCTAGAGAAACGATTTATTTATTTTATTTATTATTTGCAGAGTAATGCAAGTAATATTTTATTGAGAATTATAAACATTATCGCCTGACATTGATGCTAATCAAAATTACTTTTGATCAATATTATCATAGCAAAGATGCCTTTTTTTATGTCAAAATCGAATATGCTGTAGGAAATAGAGATTAACCAAATTTAGATCGGTCGGTTAATATTAAAATATATTAACAAGTTTACTTAATCTCTGGCATCCTAAAAGATAACAGTTCTTATTTCGTAATAAACAAATTTTCCCTATTACTTTTAACCCCATTATCAGAATTACTTTCCCACAATAGTTTCCGCTTTTGTTTTTAAGTTAAGCGATCTTTCATAAACTCTTTGTGTTTGTATAAAAGTTTTTGGCTAATTTAATTATAATGCCAAATAAGCCAAAAATTATCTGCTGAGTAAACGAAATTTCTTTTGGAATAACCTCAGCTCAAAACTCAATTAAAAGCTCTTTAGGATCCCGTTCATGTTAGCCACAAATTGTTGGCTTTAACTTGAGTGCCTGTGCGCCCGAAACTATGCAAATAAATTTGTCAACGCTGCGTAATTAAAAGTGGCAGCCCCGCCCAACGCCCACATGTACGTACCTCCTACTTTTGCTTAAATCACCACAATTTATGCCCGGCACTAAAATGTTTTCAGGACTGGACTATGATGTATGCATCTAAGGGGGCTAGTGTCTGGCTGGCTGGCTGCCTTGGCTTGGCTTGGCTGGGGCTCAAAAGTCAAGGGTTAAGGGCGTGAGTCACACACACACACACACAACGGCAGCCGGGGAGCCCTGCCGGACAGCCTAAAAGTATGCAAACAGAATTAATTAACCATGTCAGTTGAAGCTGCTGAAAGTTTTCTGCTCTCATCTCAAAGCCCTCAGTTAGCCGCAAGTCGAGTTCCACTTGAAGTTTTAGTTTAGCTGCACTTGGGAACGGCAAGGGTTTCGGCTATTCCCGGAAGATCGTGTGTGACAACTGTACTTGAGCATCTTTACAGTTGGCTGCCACTGTGCAACTTTCAAGTTTGCACTCAAAATTCTGCTGCAAAAGTTGCATAAAATGTGCTGGTAAAATGCAAAGTGCTTTACTAAGCCGCTGACAACTGGAACGCAGTTTGGGCCCAACTTTTTCATTAACTACAAAAATCTTATGCTTAACCATATCTAAGTACTTAAACACCCCCTGCTTGTGGCATGCAAAGACTCTGTTTGAAATAGTTTTTCTCTTAACAAACTAGAGTAGAAAGGAAGTTCTTAACACAAAGGTATATTTTACGTTAATACCTTATTCTGTTGACGAGTTCCCATCAATTTGTCAAAATCATTTTTGGTTTAAAATTATGTAAAAATCTAAATCTGGTTTATTCTTTGAGTGTAAAATGAAATGCGGCAGGTGAACGCAGCAAATTGGAAAATGTACCGCACAAAACGTGCATTGGGCAACTAAAATAAACCAAGTGAAATGCACACAGAAAAAGTAAATGGAGGGAAATGCAAAGAATGGGAAAATGGTAAAGGAAGCTTGCACAGGTAGCGACATTCTCTCACTGAACGTTGGCTGTTGTCCTGGCGCCCGCAGGGCGAGTGGAAGCGACTCACATCTAATATCCTGTAACGCACAGGGGAAGCAGCATCAAAAGCAGAAGCTGAAGCAGAAGTATCTGTGGCATCAGCAGCCGCATCGTCAGTCACTGAAATAATTAACTGTGGCCCAGGCTCCCCATCATCAGCGTCATCGTCAGGACTCATCGCCGTCATCGTCATCATTTTCGTCTGCAGCGAACAGGAATTCATCAACATGGACAACAACTTCTGCTCCATCTGTAGCTCTAGCTTCACTACCTTCTCGTTCGACCCCTTGATTCACGAAACTTTTATCAGCGTTGGCAAAACCTTGAAAAGAAAACAGCTTCAATTCAGTTTGCTGCCAACTCGTTTATATGCTCAAACGTTGGGTATTTTGCGTTTGTCACTTTGTTGGTAACACAAAATATAGGTTTTTTTTATATTGTCTAATCTTATTAAAATCCTTTTAAACTACAATGTATTCCCCAACCTGCTTTGGCGCACCCAACTTAACTTACTTGAGCGGTCGCAGCTGCGGCCAACTTAACAATACATAAAATTTTAGTTATTAAGTAGGCTGCGCTTCAGAATAAACGCTGGCTAATCGACAATTTTTATCGATAACATTAAGAGTAATGTAACTGACGTAACTTTGCAAACTTTATATGAAACAATTCCCATTTTACAAACTAAAGAGCATCTGATATTTAACGTTTGCTTAATTTTGGTTATTCTATTTTTTCTGCTATGCAATTTCCCTCTTTGCAGCGGTGAATAACGGTATAATTAAAGAATGCCAGGAGGGTTTCACAGGGAGAAATAACTGAATTTGATTTAAAGCCTCCGGCTGCAGACCTGCATATTGATTGAAATTTGACGTTCAAATTGTAAATGAGTTCCCGGGATGCTCCCCTCTCCGTCGGTTTTATGTCCTACCCCTCGAATGACTATTTGTTATTATAAAGACCTCGAAATCGGCTTACAGGTTATGCCCTGCCTAATTGGCCAACCGGCTTGTCTCCACCACGGCTTGTTGTCTAGTTACTGACCGGTTTGGTTGAACTAATCCTCCGTAATTTGTTGTGTACGTCTACTCGTATGTAAGGCTAAGTATGCCTAAGGATGGCAACTGCACTCAAACAGATAGATAGTCAAAACAGACGGACAGACAGCCGGACAGCAGGATAGACAGATAGCTGAGGCCGGCTTAATTGAGTTGGTGTATTTCATTTTCCATTTGGTTGCTAAATTATGCTGCCAATTTTGTCGTTAGCTGCTGAAATGTAACTACTCCTGCTGCTTCACGGCTAATTTAATCTGCGGTATGTTCGTTTGGCTCAGTTTTGTCTGTCCCAGTGGCCACAAGTTGAGAGTTGTGCTACACCGCAATTGTATAGTGTACTGCCTGAGATTCTCATTGGTTTAATTTTAATTTTTATTTACAAATTCTTAAACGTATATTTTTATTTTTATATTTTGTTTCTATTTAATCGATAGTTCAGCTCCAACAAATTAAATTTACAAATATTTAAAGAAATATTTTTATTTTTATATTTTATTTCTTTTAAATCGTTGGTTTAGCTTTAACAAAATTTCTTTTTAATTTAAAATTGATTATATAAATTTATTGTTAAAGTCTGCAATTTAATCCTGCAGTCCCTGCATATCATTGAATTATTTGTAAAAGATATGTGCTAAACAGATTATAGTCACGTTTTAATAGACAATTAAGAGGACAACATCCTTTATCAAGGGTTAAGTTCGAGCAAGTCCTAATCAACGCCACATTTCCGGACTTGAGTCACGCCCGTTGCAGCTGTTGCAGCTGTTGTTGCAGCTGCTGCCTCTGATTCTGCCTCAAACTTGACACATATCCAATTAGCGAAATGCCTTCGAAAATGCAATTTGTACAACAATCGACGAGGCGCCTGGCACGGCTCCACAAGGAAGCCTGCCGCCAGGATATGCCCCAGCAGACAACGCAGACGGAAGCCGAGATAATCACACAGCGATTGCCATGGCAGCAGGAAACATCAAGGGAGCAAGTCGAAAATCATCATCAACAGCAGCAGCAGCAGCAGCGTTGAAAGAATTGTCACGTATATGAAAGTCGCTTTATAAACAAGCACAAGGCGGCACTTGCCGAGGTTTGACTTGGCTGGTTAGGGGAGGGGAGGGAAGGAGGTAACAGCTCGTCAGTTGGCAGCTACCGATATAAATGCAAATGTCACAAGCAGATCGCCCCGAGACACGCCCACAATTTTCCATTACCAAATGAAAATGTTCCGTGCAAGTTGTTCTGATTGTTCTTCTTATTGCTGCTGCTGCATTTTGCTGTTGCTTGAATTTTCTTTTGTTCTTCCAACATTTTGCACATTGCATTTTTGAATTTACTATTTCTGTAGTTTATTTTCATAAATACTTTGGTTTTGCTGGCATCTCAAGTGGGAAGCCGACTACGCTTGTTGCATGCTGTTCGCTTAATATTTTCATAAACTTGGCCATCGTCATTTTCATAGGGTGGAACTTTTGCCTTTTGCATATGCCACAACCAGCAAAAAGTTCTCTAATCCGCTTTTGGCCTGCGGTTTTGTTTGCTGTGACAAATTTTTATAAACTTCACAAAGTTTTCAGCTCTTCCACTCATTTTGCTTTCAACTTTGTTGCATGAATTTTACTCATATTTTACCATTTACCAACCATAACAAAGTTGAAAACTGTCGAATTTGTTTATGTGGTTGTTCTTGAAAAACTACGTCATATATTGATAGCATGTTGCCTTGTTACCAGATGGTATGTGCCTATATTGAAGATCCTTTCACTAATGCATTTCAAAATCATATATAATTACACAAATTCATGTACAATGGCTCAACAATGCGGATTTCAAATAAGTATTTAAAAAAAAACTTTTTTTGTATTATAGGTAAGACTCAAATATTGTTACTATGGTTTTATATCTATTTGGTTCAGCAGACTTTCAGAATCTTTTAAAGCCACCTCATATATAATTTCGTTTGAAATTCAAATATACATTTGGTACGTATATTTTTTTGCTTTTGGCCAATCAATCTATTATTTTGATCATAAAATCCATTGTGCAGAACGACTTTTTCGCTATCATGTCAAAGTCAGCAAAAATGAAATAAAATAACCAAATTGTAATTAAGTATTTTTTATTTTTTTGTTGCTACCTTTGTCGCCCAAACCCAAACGGACACAAAAAAAAATGTGATGAAAATGATTTTTCTCTATTTTTATTGTTTTATTATTTTGTAATAACGGCAGCGTTTGAAGACTGTGCGGGCAATCAATGTTCGCAGATGCGCTGCTGTCATCAGCAAAAATTGAAAATCCATTTGAAATTTAATATTTTACACATGCACACAGAATGCAAAAATTTACAGATTATGCTTGAACTGTTGTTGCTGCTATTGTTGCCAATTGCGGTCAATGGCAAATACAAATTACAAGCTAACAAAAAATTCAAACAACTTCCAACCTCTGATTTGCAATAACAAATGTTGTGACTTCTAATTTGGTGAATATTTTATTGCCTACAGCAAAAACGAAATGAATAATAAAAAAAGGTTTTTATACATTTGTTTGGCCAATTAAAATCGTGTAATCGTGTTTTTAATAGATTAATAAAGTAAAACAAAATTGTTTGTTCTACTAATATTAATATTCACAATTTTATTAATAATGAAAAATGCAAACTCTTATAAAATATAACCATAACAATTTCTTAAAGTTGCTTAAATATATAAATAAAGTTTATAAGACTGCAGTAAACTAATGCGACGTCGTAAACAAAAATTTGTGTGCTAGAGAATACCCTGTAGTCGAGAAGTTCACAAAATAAAAGAAAGAAAAAAATTGAGTACTTAACTACTTAGTGAATACTTTACTCATACAATGCTGCCAGATTATATTAAATATTACAACAAATAGATAAACATATATAATTTTTTAAGGCTTTTCTACATAAACACATTATTCTGCCTACTTTTAAATTTACAGGGTAGTTTCATCAAGAAAAACGGCGCATAAATAAATTCAAAATTAATGTAATAGATGGTGAATCAACTGTTTGCTAGAATATGGGAGCTGGGAGCGGGAGCGGGAGCTGGTCATAAAATGACGACCGCCAACTGGCCAAGAAAATTGCTCGCATTCAAGTTTTGCATTAATTTTAATTTAGCTGCAAGGACCAAAGGAAGATGCAACTATTGGTAGACGGCGGAGAATGGGAGAGTGTGGATGTGGCAAAATAGAGAGATTGCTAAATGCGCCGCTGCCCACCTTTGCCGTTTCCTGCGGCAGCCAGAGATAGCCTCTCCAGTGGGAGAAGCGCTGCCTTTAATTGTCTCGCGCCAGGACGATGCCAGGACGCGCCGTTGAGGATGATGAGTATGGAGTTGACGTTGAATGCGTTTTAATTACATTCTGTTTTGCTCATTTTGCTGCACATTTTTGCCCATTGTGTGTGTTCGTTGGAGTTTTTGTTGCTGTTTCTGTTTTTTACTTCAGTGCGCTTTCGCTAAAAATTGTATACAAACAGGACAAGAGATTGTTCTGGCAAGTGCCAAGACAAATACGCGGGCGCCATAATGAAAAATGGCGACGCGACTTTTGCAAAACATCCTTTTGTTGTTTATTTTAATATTGTTGTTGTTGTTTTTTGTTATTGTCTCTAACAGCTGCTGCTCCCTGGCGCACTTCATAAATGCGCTCAAGTGCAAAAACAACAGGCCAAGGGGAATCAGAGGAAAACGGCAACTGAGGAATTAGGGAATTCCTTAACTCGCAGTTTCCCTTTGAAGTTTTTCACAATGTATTCGAATTGAATTTTGAGAAAACGCCCCTCGCAAATTAACAATTGTTCTTCTTGTTGCATTGACTGCTCCGCATTAAAGTTCGCAAATTTAGTTTTCTTTTCGTTGCCAACCCAAACCGAGTTTTCATTGCCATACAGAACTCGATTTGTAGTTCCGTTCTTTGCTGGTTGCCTGTTGCTTTGTGTAGCTCGTCGCCAATTGCTCGGAAAATGCAATGAAACCCGATTTACAAGCTTGACCTGGCACACAAACAAAGACCAGGTCAGATAAGCTTTAACTTGGGAAATTGGAAGGAAGTCAGATAACTTTAATTGTAACACCTGAAATTTAGGCACTACTAAGGAACATAATTTCACTTTATTTACTATTTTAATGTAATTTGAATATTAACAAATATTTTTTAATCACTTTGCAGCAAATCTTATTGGCATTGATACCATACACCACCAGACGCTTTCTGGCCAGGAAATTGATCAATTGAACGAACATCAACTGGACAAAGTGGCCAACAATGTAAGCGTTTTCTATCGCGTCTCGCCGCGCCACAAGCTGGAGATTGTCAAATCGCTGCAACGCACCGGCAACATTGTGGGCATGACCGGTGATGGGGTCAACGATGGAGTTGCCCTCAAGAAGGCGGACATTGGCATTGCGATGGGCAAGAATGGCACCGATGTTTGCAAGGAAGCGGCTGACATGATATTGGTTAACGATGATTTTCACACCATAATGTGAGTGAATGCTCTATTAAAAATATATATTTACTTATACTCAATGTATAAGATTAATGTTTAGTTCAGTATTGACTAAACTTAAATTTAAAGTAGTATATTTAAGCTAAAGGCAGCTTTGACAGCTATTTGAGTTCAATAGAGTTAATCTAACTTAAAGCTTGCTCGGATAAAGCTTTGATTTTTTTCCTATGCTTTAATAAAAGTTAAAGGCAGCTTTGAAAGCGTATTAAAGCTTTTATTTAGCTCAATATAATTCATCCAACTTAAAGCATCCATTATTAGTAGTCTGTTTATAATCCATATTCAGTGGTTGTCAACAGCTATTGTCTTAGTTTGAACATGAGTTTAATTTTTGGTTTCTTGCTTACAGCGCTGCCATTGAAGAGGGCAAGGGCATCTTCTACAACATTAGGAACTTTGTGCGTTTTCAATTGAGCACTTCGATTGCGGCTCTGGCGCTAATTGCGCTGGCTACATTGATGGACATTGCCAATCCGTTGAATGCGATGCAAATACTGTGGATCAATATCATAATGGATGGGCCGCCGGCACAGTCGCTGGGCGTGGAGCCCGTGGATCATGATGTGCTCAAGCAAAAGCCGCGCAACGTTAAACAGCCGATGATAACCAAATCGGTGATTGTCAATGTGCTGCTCAGTGCCAGCATCATTGTGCTGGGCACGTTGTGGGTGTTCCAACGAGAAATGGCTGATGGGACGCTGGGCAAGACAAAGCGGGATACGACCATGACATTCACGTGCTTTGTGTTCTTTGATATGTTCAATGCGCTTTCTTGTCGCTCGCAGACGAAGAGTGTCTTCACAATCGGATTGACCACCAATCGCATGTTCCTGCTGGCCGTTGCCTTCTCGATCATTGGCCAAATGTTGGTCGTTTATTTTCCACCGCTCCAATCCGTATTCCAAACGGAGGCACTCACCGCCTACGACATTCTCTTTCTGGTCACGCTAACCTCCTCTGTGCTGGTCGTCTCCGAGATCAAAAAGTGGTTCGAGCGCTCCCTGGAGCGCAAAATGTACAGCACCCGATCTGAGTTGGACTTTGTATGACAAAACGCAAGCGCTAGAGCTGAGTTGCACCCAAAAGCCGAGTAAATTAAAAATTAACAAAAAAATCACAAAAAAATAGCAAAACTATGCAAAAACCAAGTGAGGAGCGTGGCAGCGAGAACGGGCGAGATAGGGAGAGAAATTGAGTGACAAATCAGCGAAAAGTGTGTTTAATTTTACATTTGACATAGTCAGCGCCAAAAACCAGCAATAACTTAGCAACACACAGCAACCAGAAAAATTAAATGCCAAAGATCCAAAAATATAATAACCAAAACTTACAAAATGTTCAGTGGAAATTCAAATTCGTCAATAATTTTTGATCCTGCAAATTCCAATCAATTCGATATGTATCATTTAGTGGCAAAATGTAAGCTTAAAACAATGTGTGTTGTTTGTTTTGTGGCCGCGTGTCTTCTTAGTTTTTTTGCATAATAATTTTAAATTGCTAATTTTATAATTCTTTATTTGTAAGTAGGAAAAATTTTGTAGTTGTATTGCATGTTTAATTGAATTTAAGTTTGCGCAAGCACATTTTCAATATAGCATCCCAAATCTCTCTGTATATCTCAGCGCATCCGAATAATATTTATATTATTTACAAAAATTTAATTTCAAATCTTTTCCATTTTTCGCGCTCTTGTATTTAATTATATATTTATTTTAAGGTCGTATCAAAGTGTTTAATATTCAAAACATTTTAATGTGATATTATTTTAAGCACATAAAAACGAAAAACATTCACATATATTTAAAATAGACACATTTTTATTATTTTTCGCATTTTAGCTCAACAGGAATTATAATTTTTCTGAAATAAAGTTTTAATTTTAATTCACATAAAAAGCAACTATTGGTTTTAATAACTAATTCAATAATTTATTTATTTTTCCCACAGCAACAATATCCAATATCCAGCAATAATTCAGAGGCAGCTGCATTAAAATAACAAATTTTCGACAAAATGTAAAATAAAATGTGCAAAAAGATTAGCGGGGAAAACGCAAAGCGTAGCAAATGGTTTTTTAATAATTTTGTTAATTAATTTATTCGGTAATTAAAAATTGTGTACAACAACAACAACAAACAAACTCTAGCGCGTTGTCAAAAGAACAAAAGTAATTTGAAAATTAACAAATTTTGATTAATAAATTTGAGGTTCTGTTAAAAGACAATTCAAAATACTCAAATATTTAACAAAAAATAATAAATTCATTATTGACAATTGTAATAATAGATATTTGCGTAATTTGAATCATATTTAACGAAATTCATTTATTAAAAATATTTTATATAAAATTAATTAATAACCAAAACAGTTAAAATGTCGTTAAATGATATACAGTTATAAAGGATATTCAAAGGAACCAAGTGGTATCAAAAAGAAATAATTTATAACCAACAGTTCTCATATTTAGGTTAACAGCAACAAGAAGCAATAAAGAAAACAATACTACTTGATTCATTAATATATAGAAGTAAAATAGGTTTTCAGTAGAATTGAAATTCAAATTACCCTTATTTTTCCTTTATTCAAACAAATTCTCAATAAGAGCAAACAATTTATTAAATAGAATGAATATGAAAAAATAAAATCTCATTCACTATTCACACAAAATGTTAATCACAACTCAGATTGAATTATCAAATCTCTTAAATATTATATAACTCAAAAATCAAAGTACTAAATGTTCTTTAGAGCCTACAAACAATATCATCAACATGCGATTCATATCATCACAGCTCAGTTAAAATTTGAAAACAATGCACCGAAGCTATTCAAGCACAATTTCTTCTGGAAATTTCAAAACTTTTACCTGTTAACGAAAGTAGATGAATGCATATCACAATTTGTTCTTAAAGGGGATAAAGTAGGCTACACACGGCAATCGTCTTGGATCGCTCGCACTTCAAACATCTTCTGAACTTTCGGCATTTTGTCGATCAAATCGATTTTTTAATTAATAACAAAATTTGTATACTTTAATGGACCAAGCATACATTCTTATTGAAAATGTTTACAAATGCGCAACACACACTCGCGAAGGCACATCTACACCCTCACACTGCACACACTCATATATCATGGTAAAGAAAACCAAAACAAAAAAATAGAAATCTTTAATAAAATTAAAAAACAAAAAAAAAAAACAAATTTAAAAAAACCAAAAAAATATTTAAATTAAATCTAATGGCATCATCCTAAAAGCAAAGAAAGCGTCTCAAATCATAATCCACATTGCATACATACACAAAGTACACAAAACATTTCATCCACAATGGTAACAATAATTAGTAAATTAAGTGTATTTAATTAAATAACAATTGAATATGTGAATGTCTGAATAATAAAATTAATAGCATACAAGCAAAATATTTAGTGGAACATCGCAAACAGGTATTAATTTATATACTACTTATATGTATATGTATTTGATGCAAAGAAGAACAGAAAATATCGCTTATTAAATGAATACAAAGACACAATAATTTATACCTATTATAAAGAATAAACAAAATTAGTGTGCATTCAAATATTATAAAGATTGACCAGATAAATACATAAATTCTTACATGTATTCTGGTAAAAATTTATCATAAAATGTGCTATGTGTAAATGTCTAAAACTTATTAAACACATTTCACAATACTAACTGATAAATTCGTTAAAAAATTGCTTAATATTTCGCTGAAGCTCATAGAAATGATCATTAATTTAATTTGTACTCTATTTAATAGACTATATTTTTATTATTCGTTAATTAACTTAAATGTCATGTACAAATCACTGAAATTAATTTGTTTTCGTTATTTCTGAAGATTATGCGCTAACTTAAAAAACAAAAGTAAAAAACATTAAACTATAAAACTATGTCTAACTGTGCTATTAAATGTAAGCTTAAACAATATAATAAATAAATAAATATATATATAGATGAATATGCATATTAAAGCTAACTAATGCGAAGACGAATATTTCAAATATTTCCTACACTTCTAACTGTTTGTTTCGGCTCGTACTAACTTTTACGATAACACTAAACTCAACTAACGCAAATTCACCTATATAACATAATTTAAATTAAACTATCACTTTATAAAATTATTTTGATTTATCATTTTATTTATCTACATTACGCTCTACAAATCTAAAAGAACAAAAACCTAAACAAATTATACAGCTAACAATATACGAATATGAAATAAAATTAAACCAATATTTGTATTTAATATGTATCACCGAAAGAAATAAACAAAAAGCAGAAAACAAATATTTACTAATAAAACTAACTTTATGTAGTACAAGAAAAAGTCTTTTCTTTTATGGAATTTAATGCGATTTTCAAATTGAAACTTTATCTGAATAAAAAATTAAACGACAAACCAGTTAGCTTTTGTCAGCTAACCAACGTATTTCAATCCGTCCCGAGTGATCGCCATCTAGTGTTCATTTTAAATACCACTTTTGTGAACTTTAAATGCACTCTCTAGTTTTCTAACATTGCACTTGATTTTAATTTTAGTTGATTCCAAAAGAGAACCTCATATACCTTTATATTTAATATTGAAATATTATATATATTTTTATTATATTTCAATATTTGGATGTCTTCAAATGATATTTTTCTGCATAAAAATTAACTAACTTAGTTGGCTTGTAGTCTTATTTTGAATACAAAATACACTGTTGTGTAATTTAGTTAAAAACGACAATATTGTTACTTGTTATTAGTTTTAAACAAACACATTTTTATCAATTTTTAAAAATGATGCACGAGGAGGATAAGAAGGATGCTCGCTATACATATATAGAGACAAATCCGATTTATAGCAGCAACGTTTTAACCGGCCACTGGAGCCTGGTGCGCTCTGAGAGCCTTCCTCAGAATAAATCTGCGATCGTACCATGCGTATTGGAGGATTCCACCAAGGAAAAGGGCTGTGAGCAGCATGTGACGACTAGCCAGGAGGCCTACTCGGTGGAGGGGTTTGATCAAAATGAACTGACACGGTTCTACAGAGAGGCGGGTACGGAACAATTCAGCAATTTTAAGGCACAGCGTTCTAGTGTTAAATTCTTGGATGCCGAGAAATTTGGATTCAATTATACATCAATGAATCATTTGACTTACGAACTGTGGCCCAAGATACTGCAGGGGGGACAAAAGTTAACCCCAAAGTCGGATCAGGAATCTTTAAAAACACACAAGCATCCCTCAAGGCTTGACACCCTCGATGCCTTTGGCAATCATAGCTCCATTAAACGCTCTATTTCCATTCCAACTTTGTGTCCAGTGCCCACAAGCTACAGGCTTCATTATTCTCGTAAAACTGCAATACAAAGGCCATCAGCTAGAATGCCAGATAATATTGACAGACTCATATAAGCATCGAAACCGATCTTATTTAAAATGTTAAAATTAATAATTTATTCGATGTATTCATTTAAATATTTCCATTGATTTTCAATTATTGAAGAGCAAGTAGAACGCTCAAGTCTTCAGGGCTCGATTATGAGATACGTTTAACAAAAAAAGTAAATAACATAAAAATCTTAAAATTATCAAGACCGTTGTGGTCGGCAGTAACCAACAGCCTGAAGGAAAATAAATTTTTTATAGATGCGTACTTTTACCAAAAATATCATTTTTATTTTTAAAAATGAATAGATTTTAAATTTTTTTCAACAAAAGTCAAAAAAAATTCTTTTTTTTAAATGAATAGATTTTAAATGTAGAATCGATTTAATTGACAAATCATGACCAAAAAGCCATCAAACATGAAAATCGATTCAGTTTTGACAAATTTATGGGTGTTTGAAATATGACCCCTATGGGACCAAGAGCTCTACATGTCGAAATTTTTCTCAAATTTGGCATGATTTTTGACAAAAAATTAGACTCCTTCATAATCATCTTAAATGTTGTTTTTTATCCCTTTTATGGCCAGCAAAATCGATTAAACTTGCAAACTCGCAGTTTTAAATTTTGAAAATTTTTTTTTTTGAAAATTCATAAGGAGGAAGTACATGCTTTTCTCAAAAAAAGTCAAACAATTTTTTTTTCAAAAATTAATAGATTTTAAATGTAAAATCGATTTTAATGAAAAATCATGACCAAAAAGCCATCAAACATGAAAATCGGTTCAGTTTTGACAAATTTATGGGTGTTTGAAATATGACCCTTATGGGCCCAAGAGCTTTAAATGTCAAAATTTTTCTCAAATTTGGCATGATTTTTGACAAAAAATTAGATTACTTCATAATCATCTTAAATGCTGTGTGTTTTTTATCTTTTTTATGGCCAGCAAAACCAATTAAACGTAAAAGCTCAAAATTTTAAATTTTGAAAAAATTTTTTTTTTGAAAATTCATGAGGGGTACATTTGTGTGTGTGTGTTTGTGTGTGTGTGTGTGAGTATGTGTATGTGGGTGTGTAAATTTGTGTATGTATGTATGAGCTGAAATTCTTATGAAACCAGATGGCAGAGCCTTCTCACTTGTTTTTTTTTTTGTTATGTTAATAGGTAAAGGATTACAAGTGATGATAGGTAATTTAATGGAAATCCGCTTTTGATAAGGAGAACAATGTAATTTTATCGGTTTAATTCTATTCGATCCATGCTAAAAACATGCATAATTTAGCTAAAAGTCTAAACAAGTATAAAGATCGAAAAATTTTTTTAATATAACAAGAAAACAATAAAAAAAATTAATAAAAATAAAATAAAATATAAAAAAGTGCGAAATATTTAATGGGGAGAAGGAATTAGAAATGTTTTTTTTTTTTGTGATGTATCCTTAATACCTCATCTATATATCCAGCATTTTAAGTATGTTTTGAAACAGTTGTTTCATGTATTCTGTTAGTTTCCGAGTTTTATGTTAAATACATAAAAGCGTTAGTAATTTATTTTTGTTTTATTTATAAAGATATATTTTTATGGTTGGTTTCCAATGGAGGCAATTGCCGTACCGCCCTACAGCAAGAAAGTCTTAATAGGTAATTGGATGGATCGTCGCTACTCCTTTGATGAGAAGAGCAATGGCATTTTGCCAGGACTGAGTCTGTCCGATCAATGCGAAAAGCACCGTACGCTCAGCCAGGATACCTACACGGACAAGCCGTATTATGACAAGGATGCAAAGCAATATATTCAGGATAAACGAATAATCCGGGTTCGTAACTATTGTAAGGGAACCGCATCAAATGTGAAATTACTGGATGCCACAGAGCTAAACGACAACTATACGACAACCAATACGTTGGTCTACGACTGGCTGCCCAGAATTCGCGAAGAGCTGCGCGCCAGGAAGAAGCAACAGACGGAAGGAATTCCGAAGCGAGTGCCCATTCCGGACATGTTGCAGTCCTTTGGCAATCTCACACAGACTCGAAATTATGCCAAACATATCAAATGCGAAAAGTTGTTGGACGATCTGAACCGCATGCGAACCACATACGACACTGCCTACAATCGCACCAAAAAACAAGGGATTTACTAAGGGGGTAGCGATCTGTAATCCGCACAGCAATGGGCCAAATTCTCAATAAAGATCTGGGAGGGCTACAACATAGCTGTGGAGCCAGAAAAGCTATACGTAAAGCTAGCTGGCTCCATAGCTGTATTGTGGAGTCCCAAATTTAATATAATTTATCATTTGCATTGTGTGTTTTCTATCCTGACATATTTATTTAAAATGTTTAAGCACAATTTAATTTTTTAGTGATTTTTTTTTATACTCCTTATGCTGCTCCCTAAACTTCTACGCATTTTATTGTGCTTCAATTTTTTGTTGTTCTCCCACCTTTATTTCTTCTCTAACAACTTTAACATATAAAAAAATATTTTATAGTTTTTTTTTATATTACAAGATTTAATTTATTTCATTTTCCATTTTCTTGTATAATAATATAAGTTTTTGTTTTCGTAATTTAAGTAGTTTCTATGTTTTTTATTTTGGATGCCAGAAATTCATTTTAGTTTCATTTTAATTTTTAATTTAGTGTATTTTTTTTTTGTTTTTTTTTTGGTTGCACATGCCGCTGCATTTGTTGCTTAGCTTTTTTTTCGTGGAATTAGGTTTTGAAATTAATATGTCGATTAGGCGTTTACAATACTTTTGCCATGTTATACAATATATATGTTTTTAATATTAATAATTATTACAAAAAGTAAAATTTGACGACATTAAACTAGACGACGTTTTGCATATGTTTTACTCGCTTAAATATTTTACTTTTGACTTGTTTTTTTTTGTTTTTTTTTTATTTTTTGTTTTGTTTAGCCTTAAAATCGTATGTTGGAGTAATTTTGGACAATTTTTGACTGCCTTGAAATTGTTGTTTTTTACTTTGGCTGACGATTACATTATTAAAATTATGCTTAAAATCTAAACCAATGGAAAGTGTTGTGGGCGTGTCTTGTGGGCTGTGGGTTTCAGTGTTTCGTGTTCTTAAGTCGTTTTTTAGGTGGTCAAAATTGTTTGTGTTTGCTTGTGGGTGTGAGTGTGTGGTAGTGTGTGTTTGTTTGGTTGCTTTTGGGTTTCTAAGTAGAAGTTGTATTTGTATGTGGGGGGGACTTATGTAAAGTGTTATTATTTAAGAAGTGTGCTGATTATATGCTCATATATATAGCTTTATTGGTTTTTGCTTACAACAATTAAAATTTTGAATTTCCGTTTTGTTTTTTGTTTATATATTTCCGTTGTATTCTTTTGAGATTTTCATATAGTATTTACTTTTTTACTTTCGTTTGTATAATGCTTTTCTTTTTGCTTTTTAAATTTCCACTTTTCCCCATTTTCGGATTCAAACTTGTTAAATATGTTTTGGTTTTTTTTTCACGCTTACTATAATTTAGTATTAGTTTTAAATTTAATACCTAAAGTATTTTATTTTTTAGTATTACTTAAATGTTGCTGAAATTTTGGTTTCCGCATTTGCCTTTTTATATTTTTTTTCAGTTTTTTATTATTTTTTTTTTGGTTTTTATTTTTTAAAAAATGATGCTTAAACATTTGGCTTAAATGTAAATTTTGTTTTATTTGCTCCAAAAATGCAATTTAATGTAAATTGTAGTTGCCACGAAAGCTCAACATATTTATTGTGAATTTTGTAGTTGCCGAGAGGACGTTTCCTTTTATGTATTAGCCGAGAGTACTTATGTTTTGGAATAGGCCGAGAAAGATTTTTGTTTTTTTCGTTTATCATATCAAAGTCTTTTATTTTTTTTTTACTACTTTGCCTTAAGGTCAAGCCATCATTTTTTATTTGAGTTTTTGATATCTAAATTATCGATAAAATTGCCCTTTTAACATTTTTGAAGTTACCAAACTTTTCCAAAACATTTGTCGCAATTTTCAGAGGATTTTCGTTTATTTTCTGGGCAAATATTTAGTTTTTTTTTTCAAAAGTCACTTAAATTATTTCCTAAATGCAAATCGTTTATCATTTCCTTTAACCCTTTTATTTTAGCCACAAATATTTTATAAAACTTGAGTTTCGAAACTTGCTTTGCCAGTAATTGGTTAGTTTTGAAATGTTCGCTTTGTTTTTGGTTGATTGTTGTTGTTGTTGATTTTGTTGTTGTTGTTGTTGTTGTTGATGTTGTGTGCAAAAACAAATTGGAAAAACTTGACATTTGAAAGCAAAATTGGTTTAGATTGTAAATCAGGGTTAATCATAAGAAAATATTTAAATATTTTATGACAACACAAGCATGAATAATAATAATAATAATAATAAATAATTAAATTGTTGTAGCCAGTTTTATTGCTTTTCATGTGCATTTTTTATTTTTTTTTTTGTTTACCAATTGCTTATCTTTTATTTTTTTACCAGTAAAGTGAGATTTTTTTGGTTTGTTTGTTGCTGTGTCTCTTGTAATATAAAAAAGATTTTTATATTTTTTCTTTTTACCTGTGTTGTTTTTTTTCTTTCTTTTTATATATATATATATATTTATAATTCGCGTTTTTTATGAATTAAATAGAAATTATATAAATTCATATATAAAAATGTTTAACAATCGTTTTAAGCTATTGTTAGTTTTGCTTCTTTAAAAAATATATGTATATAGTTTATTTATTTATTTTGTTATGTTTTGTTGAGTTCCGTTTTCTTGTATATTTAAATTGAATATTTTAAGCTTTTGATTTGCTTCAACTGATTTTGGTTTGAGGGCTTGCAGATTTATAAAATATTTTTGAATATTCTCAATTAATTCGGTTGCTTTATATTCTTTGTCTATTGCTTTGCATTGTCGATTGGCTGTATAAAAGTTGCTCTCAATAAGAAAAATGTATTGTTTATTGTACTATGGTTGCTGTTTTGCGGTATATGTTGCATTTGTTGTATGTATCTCGTATATTTTGTTATTGTATATAAATCAGAAGATTCGATTGGTTTATTGTGTTTGTTTTTCTGTTTTTCTTTTTCGTTTTGGTTTTTAATTGTAATCAGGCTATGGCGACTGACACAGGTGAAAATACAGCTGCAAAAATGCACCTGTTCCCACCTGTACAGCTAGTATCACTATTGCTTTGTTTGATTTACGGCTTCTCTTACAGTGCTCAACAAACAAATTAAACACATTAATGTCTCTCACTTTCTGATAAAAAAAAAAATAAATTGTAAAATTTGTGGTAAAACTTAAAGTTAGGAGTTGGGTTTTATTTGTTTATTAATCGGATATGTTGCGATTGTTCAACTTGTTTTCAACTGAAAATTGAGAAATACTCAAGAAACTCTCAGGATTCTCAATTGGTTTTGGGCGAGTGTTCAGCTTTGTAACACTCCTGTTTGTCATTTAGTTAAGAACATAAATTTTAGCTATGTATTTTTATTTTTATTTGTATCTTCATTTGATTTTATACAACGCACTTTGTATCTTGGCGGAATGGGAATAATAAATAATTGATTTACTTACTTTGGTACTATTGCAGTTTTTCTTGGTTTGTTTTGTTTATATTTATAGCGTACTTGGATTTGCTTATGTACAGTTACAGTTACAGTTCAGTACAATAATAATTATATGCATAATAAGTAAGTTGATCTGATCTCTTAGCTGAACCCTAAAATAAAATTTGTTGCTATTGTTCTGTTTGTTTGCTCAGCTATTTCTATGGTTTAATATTATGTGGTAGTCCCTGTCAATCGTTTATAATAATTAATTACAAACCGTACTATTTCATTGAAAACATATCATCTTTAAATCTGTAAAACTGCAAATCTGTAAGCTTTTTTATCTTTAAATAAATGCCAACATAACAAATTGTTTTCGGTTCTCTCGTTCTTTCTATTGATCTTGGGTTCTTTGTTATTTCGGTTTCGTTATTTTAACTTAATTATTTTGTTTTTTATGCTTTTAAACATAAGCGAGCGCAAGTTTTAAAAATATTTGTTTGCATATTTCACTTAACACTTAGTCAAATATTTTGTTTATTTATTTTTGTTTTCTTTTTAATTTTAATGGGCTTTTAAGTAAATGTTACTATTATTGTATTTATTTTTTTTTCGGGTTTTGACTTTTACTATTTTTTTTGTTTTGTTGTCTTCTTCTTTAACTATTGTTTATGGCTATGTTTTCTTGCTGCATTCTGTTTCTGTTTCTGATTGTAAAAAATTCTGTAAAATATTTTCGGTACTATTTCACTTGGTTTATGGCTCTTTTGTTGCAAAAACAACAATTTACTTCATATAAGTATAATATAAATAAATCATTTGTTTTGACTTTTTTACTTTAAATTACTTGTTCTATGGGCACATTGTGTGTATTGCAAAAAGTTTACGATGACCCAATGATATTATTCCTTGACTTTTAAGGGCTTTCTGGCTCTGTCTATTTGATTTATAAACATTTATTAAAAAGAGTTTTTTTGCTTGGCGATATCTAGGAACAAGAAATCATTTGTTATTTTGGCAAATTCTTATGACAAAACCAAACTCAAGAGTTATAAATGAATTTTAAAATCTGTAAATAATTTAGGGTAAATGTTTATAACTTATATAAATATTAATCTAACAAATGTATATATGCTAAACCATACAATGCAATAAATTCGAGGTAGAATATTAGTAAACTCTTCTCTCTGCTATGGCTTCCATTAATTGCTGTAAGTATTATATGTTCTATGTATATTTAACTCATTAATGTTCTGTACAGTTGTTATATGTATGTCTGTTTCATATGTCTATGTTACATTTAAGTAATGAGGAACCATATTTTGATTTTTGCATAAAACTAAAAGCAAACAATTTAAACGGACGAGCGGTAATTAGAGAAGCCCAACTCTGTGCATAGAGTTGCCAAGTAGCCAATTTTCAACTTTTTGCAATATTTTCTTGTATAGAGTTTGTTTTACTGATTTATTTGTATTCATTAAAAACTAACGAGGCTATTGTTGTTTTATTTTGTTATTTGTTTCACTTTTCAGTTAAATAAAAACAGTTTTATTTCACTTATATCATCCATTTCTATTTTACAATTATTCTTGTTTATTTTTTTATGTTTTCAGTACTGTTCTGTTCATTTTGCTCTTTTGTTTGGTAATTCTTACTATTTTTTGCTGGCTGTGGTTTTGTCTCAATGTTTACGTCAAATATAAGTAGATATATGTATATATATATCGTATATATAGAGAGTATGTATTAAATACGTTAAAAAATATAATACACCATACATATAATATAAGAGTTAAGGTTTTCCATGCACTATATGCTATTTGTTTTCTTTCATTAATACATACTGTAGTAGTATTTAGTATGTATCTAGATTTATTTATGTATATATTCCATTTTTTGTTTCTTGTTGTTCTTGTTGTTGTTGTTGATATTTGAGAATTCAACTAAAAAAATGATAAAATGCATCAAATCAAGGTTTGCCTTAATTTGAAATCAAATCAAACAGCTTTTCATTGGGGCTTTCATATATTATAGATATTCATTTTATAATTCTCTTCATATTATTATTATTATTTGATTCGTTTTAGTTAATGCTTACCGTTGCTATTTCAATGTGTATTTATCTATAATTTAAATATTTCTCATACTGTTTGTTGATTTGCTTGAAGTTTTACTTGTGTTTCTTGATTTTATTTTTGATGCTTTTACGATGGTTGTTTACTTAAAAACTATTATCACTATTGCAGAAAGCGAAAGCGGCTGTACTCAATTATACAGTATATCTTAATATATAACACAGTATAGTAGGGTATCAAAGAACTTTGATACTCTGCAATACTATCCTATATCATACACTGTTGTTGTTATTTCATTGTTGATGTTATTGTAGGCATTTACTATGAATTTGTTTATTTTTTTTTGCATTGGTTGTGATCTGAACTGTAAGCCGGAAATGTAATAATTTTATGATATTCTTTTTTAGAAAACTTTATCAAATATTTTATTGAAAGGTTTCATTTATCATGTCATACGTTTAGGATTGAGTTAGTCTTTATTATAATTTTATAATTTTAATTTTAAGAAGAAAGGATTTTTCTCGAGTTGTTTTGCTGTCAAATCGCAGCCTTGGAATTTTACATTTTCATATCTTTAGTTTATAATTTGCCAAGTTGGTAATTTTTTTTTATCGTTTTTTCATATCCATGCCTTTGGGTGTGTGTATGTGTGTTTGGGTTATATGTTGTTACACATTTGTTTAATGGATGCTTTATTGAGACTGCAATTAAAATTTCTGCTATAAAAATTACTTGTATTTGTACTCTTGGTTATTTAAATTGGGCTATTGTTGGTTGTTAGGTATGCTTGTAACTTTGTGTGCAGAACTCTGCTCTATAACTTTAACTTGCAATTCAGGGTTCTCTTATATATGATTTTGTGTACAGGATTGGTTCACCTTTATGGCTTAAACTAATTTATTTTAGCCCCTTTTTCTGTCTAGGCTGTTTGTCTCGTCTCAAGTGTTACCCTTAAGATATTTTTTAAGTAGACGCATCTACTTCTCATCTAGGTTTGTCATAGCCGGTAAAAATATTTCTCGATCTATTTATAAACATTATTTGTTTTGTTTTGTTTTTTTGAGCTCCTTACTGTTTTTCTATCACTTCCACTGAAGTAGCTGATTTGCACGATTTCCTCATTTTTGGTTGATTTTCTTTTTGGAGCTATTTATGCTTTTTTCACTTGATGTTTTCTTTTTGAAATTTTGTTTGCAACTACAAAAATAATAACTTTCATATGAAACGAAAGAAAATATGGGAAAAATTAAATAAATTATAATAGCAGAGTATCGTCTGCCTAAATGGAGCTTTTGAAAAATTTTGGTTAGTTTTTTTTTAAACAATTTTTAGCGCCTAAATTTATGTTTGTGTTTTCTTTTTGATTAAATGTACGTGTTAAATTTTGTTTTTATGCCTAAAAATTTACAAAAGTTTTATGTATCCATTAAATTTTTATCGTATGTTTCGTTTTGTTTTTCTTCTTGTAATTATTATTATTTTTTTTTTTGCATTTATCACAGCGACATTCAGTCTAAATTTTGCTTTTATTGGAATCATAGCATAATTTGCCATAATTGATATAAATATTTATAGTAGATATTCACTTTAGTTAACTAAAACTAAACATAATTTTGATTTAAAGCCAAAAGGTGTTTCTTTTGTGTGTGTGTGTTCGTTTTTTTCGTTTTCGTTTAAAGCCAAAAGAATTGTTAAAAATTTTGTCTAAAAAGGCCTAAAAGTATATAGCTTAGTGTTAATTTTGATATTACTTATAGCAAATCATGCTGTTCTCGGAATAACTTGGTCTAATTCCAATAAAAGCCTTTATATTGGATACCATAGAAATGTATGTTGTTGTTCTTGTTGTTGTTGTTCTGTTTGCCACATGCAATTGTTGTTTCTCAATGTGCCTAAAAAGTGTTTTAAAATTTTGACTAACCTTTTTTTCGTAGGTGTGTAATAAAATTTTTACAATGCCAAACAATTTAATTTTTTGTTTTGTTTTTTTTTTTTAATTTTATATTATTTTTAAACTATTTATAAAACTTTTGCACGCATTTTCGATTAACTTGTTTGCCAAAAACATGACTATTTACAATTTTGGTAGCCCATTATATGCCGAAAAGTGTTTGTATTGAACTGAGCCTATCACAAAAATCAGACGCCTTGCCCAAGCCGAAAAATATGTTTCTTATGTTGTGTGGTGTAAATGCCAAAAAATGTTTTAAGAGCCAAAGAGTACTCCATAATCAAATTAGAAAATATTCGTATAATAAAAATAAAAAGTGCGTATAATTATTTGTTGGTTTATTAAAAATGATTAAATAATAGATGCAAACATAATTTTAAAAACTAAAACAGTAAAAACAAATCAATTTCGCAATTTGATATCGAATTGAAACTTAACGTTAACTCTACAAAATGAAATTTATGCATATATATATTTATATATATATATATGATGAGTAAATTACTTGCAAATTGGGGATTGTTAAATTATAATTAATTTCTGTTCATTTGTTGTTATTGGAAATATATTCTATTGGTTTAGTAACAATTATAAATGCTTCGACGGTACATTGGAAAATTTGATAAGAAACTAAATTTGTTGTTGTTGTTTTTATATCCACACAGTTGTAAGAGAATTTGTTGAATTTCGAATTTGTTTACAATAGTGAATTAAAGTTTCGAGTGTTTGTTTTTAGTGCATATTTGACTATTGTTGATTAATGTATGGCACCTGTAGAGTCACATCTGGATAACCTTTTGCTATTTGTATAAACAATTTGTGTGTTGGATTGGGTTGGGTTTGGGGTTTTGCCTATGTGTGGACATAATTGGATATATTATTTATTGCATATTACTAATTACTAAATAAAAGTCAACATAAATTACACGCAAACAATTAGGGAAGACAACAAATGTTTGTTTCCAATTAATGTACAACTTAAAATAAAATAGTTTAATTAATTGTAAATTGCATGTTCGTGTTTTATTTTTAATATAGTTTTTTCTTTTCTTTTTTTAATCGTAAAAAAATCACATCTCAATCAATAGAAATAAGAAGCAAAAATCTAATCAAAGTTTTTGCTAGCTTGTGATACGAGTTTTTCCAAGATAAACTAATAGGTTTTATGTATACATAATAATAGTAATAATAATAATATACTAGATAAATAAAATCCTTTAATATTATTTCAATTGAGTAGCCCGAAGATCAATTCAAATCAATATTCCAATACTACAACTGAAAGTTATGTAAATGTATATGTATAAATCATATAAGTTAGCTGCTGTCTCCTTGCCAAAAGATAAAAACATAATTTGCTCAGCGCAACGTCAACGCCTCTAAACCTCATTATTCTCGATCCCCTCCCTCCCCCCGTTTCCCCACTAGCTGCCCCAACTATCACGTATACATCTCCATTTCTCTATCTCCCTCTGCTCCCACCTCTCACTCTTACAACTTGCTGTGCCAACTA
This sequence comes from Drosophila micromelanica, assembly GCA_004143825.1. Lineage (NCBI taxonomy): Eukaryota > Metazoa > Arthropoda > Insecta > Diptera > Drosophilidae > Drosophila > Drosophila micromelanica. The sequence continues at coordinate 21,820 of SCDY01000731.1, read as the reverse complement.
TCCTAAAAATCGTATAACTCTTGTTTTATTTGAAGAACGGTCTGTATAAATATGCTTATACACTTTATATGGTAATTTTTTAAAAGTTAAGATCCTAAAACGAAATCTGATAGAAAAAGGAATCGTATAACGCTGTGTTTTGGTTGATCTTAGTTATTCTTCTGCTTGCTAAACATGTTTCGACCATTTAGCATTTGATGTTTATATGGTTATAAAGAAGTTTATGTGTGTGTGTCAAAGGAGTTTAGAGTCCTTTTCGAAAAGACTAGTACTCGTCTGCTCATACTTCGTTCTGCGTACATATATTTTTTATGTCTGACCAAAACTGTGTTTTGACTTTCTTTTTAAAAACTAGGAGAATTTCACGTTTAGTGTTTAAACTAAAGAACTTATTTAGAACTAATTAAACTTATAAAATATTGCGAATATTTTACCGTTATGTTGCTCACTTTTACATTTAATTCGCAGTTTCATATATACATATATATGACAAGATACGAATTAAATATAAATCCGAGCAGAAAAAAGTAATTTGTTTTTGTATTTTTTTAAAAATTGTTTAGCATATTCAAAAGTGGGCGTGGCTGGAGCATTCATTTTTTTTTGTTGTTTTTGTTTTTTTATGTTGCTGCCGTTGGTTGATGTGAGGAGTTGGTTTACTGATGACATCATAGAGATCCGAATATCGAGTGTATGTGTGGGTGTATGGGTATTGCGTGTGAGAGTGTGGGCGGCGGCGGTGGGGGCGCAACGCCATTGGGCGTGGCCGCCAAAGCATGTCCCGCATGCGGATGCGGCGGATGCGCCGATGGCGGCGGCGGCGGCGGCAACGTTATCGACAATGTCACCGTTTGCGGCGCTGCCACCGTGGAGGCGTGTGTCGATGTGGGCGGGGCTGTTGCGGCGCCGGTTGCCGTGATATGATGTGCACTCGTCGGCGGCGCCGCCGGCGGTGGATGATGTGTTGTTGTTGTTGTTGCTGCCACCGTTTGTTGCTGTTGTTGCTGCTGTTGTTGCTGTTGCTGTTGCTGCTGCTGCTGTTGTTGTGCTCCAGCTGCTCCAGTGGTGGGATGTCACTGGGCCACCACAGAGGTGGCCGCATTCTGCTGCACCACAACCCCCGGCGCCACCGCATTGGCCACGGTGACGGTCACCGGCGGCGTGGGTCCGTTTGCGTGCGCCGCGCTCGGCTGCTGTTGCTGCTGCTGCTGCTGCTGCTGCTGCTGGGCATGGAACGGATGCTGGAAGGGCGGGCCGTAGCACTGCGGAAAGTATAGCTCGTTCTTCACAACCGACTGCTGGGCAACGGCCGCGGCTGCCGCCGCATTGGCCGCCATGCTGCGCACCGGCAAAATGTTGGCCTTGTTGTCCACGGCGGCGGGATTGTTGTTGTTGAGGAATTGCTGCGCCGCCAGGCTCTTGGTATCGTTCATCAGATGATTGGCCACCACCGCGGCCGAGGCGGCTGCATTGCTCTGCTGCTGCTGCTGTTGCTGCTGCTGCACCTGCTGCTGCTGCTGCACCTGTTGCTGCTGCTGTTGCTGCTGCTGGCGCCGCACCTTGGTGCTGTTGGGATTCATGTGGTTGTCGATGTGCTTCGTCACCTCGTTCTCCGTGGCAAAGCGACGCCGGCAATTGGGCATCGGGCAGCAGAACGGGCGATCTCCCTGCGCATGCAAAAGGGAGAGAAATCGAGAAAATGCATTAGGACCCTCCTTACAACGGCCCTGGACGGACACGTGAACGGTGTAGGGTTCGGCTAGGCTACAACTACCTGGTGGGTGCGCGTATGCTGATCCAGAATCGCCTTCTGCCTAAAGTCCTTGCCGCACTGCGCGCACTTGTAGGGCTTCTCACCGGTGTGAATGCGCAAGTGCTGTTCGGAAAAAATAAAGAAAAACAAGTTAGAAAGTCGTATGAAAACCTAATTGGATAACAATTGTTATTAGCCAGATTATCTAAATTCTTGTGATCTTATTTAAGTAATTCCCGCTAAGGTTCAAATTTCTCCACGTGAACACGTGAAGGGAAAAAATGTAATTTCAAATCTTAAGTTTTACGCAAATACTAAAATTGTTGTAATAAAAATTTGGATTTAAATCCACAAAAATATTATACTGAACAATGGAAATTAAGCTGGATTTATACTAAGAGCTTCACTCTAATTGGATGGCAATTATTACTAGCCAGATTATCTAAATGCTTGTAATCTCATTTAGGTAATTCTTTAAAATTAGAAACAAGTGTTCCTAAATTCCCAAAAAATTAGTTTTTTTTTAAATTTTTTTTTAATACAAAAGTAGAAAATATAATTGCAAATTTTAATTTATGAAGCATTGCTCTACAGTTAACCATACAAAAATTCTTGTAATTCTTTAAAAATAAAAAAAAATGTTCTTATATTCCCACAAAAATTTTCTTATACTCCAAAAGTAGATTACATAATTGCAAATTTTAAAAATGACTACGCAATACAAAAATTTTAAAAATAGAAAGAAGCGTTCTCAAATTCCCACCAAATTGCAAATCTGTTCACGTGAGAGCAAATTTCTTTCTCTTGTAATTTATTTGATTATCCAAAATTAGCTAATATAATTACAAATTCCACCAATGAATGAATTTCTCCACGTAAGAACAAAATTTGTTCACACAATTTTTTTATAATCTAAAAGTAGCTAATTTAAGTGCAAATCTTAATATAAGAATCATTTTTCTTCAAGTAAGAAGAATTTGGCTTTCAATCCAAAAAATATTTGTCTTATTAATGCAACATTTAAATTTGTTTTTGGATTTATATACAATTTTAATATTCTTGAAAAGGAATTTATTAAATTTTCAACTAGATTTTTTTCATATTTTGATTTTTAATATGAAATTAAGAAAACTATTTTATGCTGATTTCGAATCAGTCTAAATAAAAAATTAAAACAGAACTCTATTTTGAAGATAGTATCTTCAGAATACAGTTTATCTTTGAAGCTCACCTGATTCAGAATGGTTCGCTGGCGGAAGAAGCGCGGACAGTACATGCAGCCGAAGGGTTTTTCGTTCGTGTGGATTCGCAGATGCTGGGTGAGATGGGATTGCTGGCGGAAGCGTTTGCCGCACTCGGGGCAGGGGTACGGCCGGGATTCGATGTGTATGCAGCCGTGCTGGAGGAGTGTGGTCTTCTGCTTGAACTCCTTGTCGCAGATGGGGCAGCGGACGTAGAGGGGCATATTCGCCGGCCGCACTCCAATATGTTGCAGGACCTCGGGCAGTATCTTTTGACCTGCTGGAAGACCAATTAATAGGCTGCGCAAGGGGGCGAGTGGGGTTGCCAGCTCGTCTACTCACCCTTGACATCCTTAAAGTAGGAGGGATAGTGCATGCCACCGCTGCCATCGGGTGTGCCCTGGGAGTCCTCGTCATGGTAGCCGCCACCGGCAGCGGCAATGTCGCCCTTCGTGTCGGCCTCCTCGCCCGGGAATGGCACGTCCGAGGGCCAAAGCGTCGGATGCGGCCCGTTCTTGAAAATGAGATGCGGCGAGACATCTGCAGGAGGGACGTATTGATCCGCAGCCGGGTTAACATGAAAGTAATCAAGCCAGAGAGTGCCAATGTTAGCAGCGCTTAAATTTGGCTCATAGCCAGCTTCGATCTTATCACACAAGTCGCCTAGCATCTTCTACTAAACTAGAGATTAGGCTTATAATAATATTCGATATATTTTTTAATTTTAATATTTTATGTTTTCAAATTTTGTTTTTGTTTTATTTTTTTTTTTTGTTTTTGGTTGTTGACTGTTTGAGACCTTTAAATGGAATGAACTTCTTTTGTAACTTTTTTTTCAGTATTCCAAATGCAAGATTTGTAAATTTGCTGAACTAATTTCAAACGATTGCTTTGCTTAGTTTTTAGATTTTTGTTCAAAGAAAGTGTTTGGAGTTCTCCGATTGTTGAAAAGTTTTAAAATCAAGCTAAATAACTGTCGGGTTCTATCGCGGAAACTATCGGTTCTATCGGACTATCGAACTATCATATTTATACACTGAAAAAAGCTTTTTCCAGTTTTGTGAGTTATTTAATTAATTTGAAAAATGTAGAGATTTTCACTTATATTTTTCATTGAATAATTTAGCTAATTATTTTTAAATATTTCCCCAAAAACATATGCATATATTTTTACCATTATATTTGTTCCTGCCATTTTCATTATGTTTTTGAATAATAATTCTTGTTTATAACAACGATATTTCTCTAAAGTCTTTTCCATTTTCAGAGACACTCAAACAGTCAACAAGTTGAATTTGGAATAGGGTAGAAAACAAAAAATCAAAATCATTTGAATTTAGGCCAAAACATCGCTCAATTTGTAATTGATATATTTATAGAATTTTTAGAATTTCGCAAGGGATTTGCATTGCTGCAAACGCTGTTAGCCAAACGTTTGCGAATCGCACGATCCGCGCTAGCACTACGAGATCTGACTGCACTTTGGTGGCAGTTGGGTCAAATAGCTGGTTTGCCTTGCGGCCCTGATAAGCTAACTAACGGACGGTATCGCGAGGTCGCGATATCGTAACGGTAATGGATGTGTTAACTGTCGCTCGCCTTGGTGGGTGCGCACATGCTGATTGAGGATGGCCTTCTGGCGAAAGTGCTTGCCGCACTCGGGGCAGGCGAAGGGCTTCTCACCCGAATGGATGCGTATGTGCTGGTTGAGTATGGCGCGCTGGCGGAAGCTGCGCGAGCAGTACGGGCAGGTGAATGGCTTTTCGTTGGCGTGGATGCGCAGGTGCTGCGTCAGGTGCGACTGCTGGCGGAACCGCTTGCCGCACTCGGAGCACGGAAATGGACGGGCGTCCGTGTGTATCCGATCGTGCTGGAGCAGTGTGCTCTTCTGCTTGAAATCCTTGCCGCAGGTCAGGCACTTGAACAGCCGCAGATCGCTGTGCGGCTTATTCTTGTGCGGGCGTCCCGGTCCCGTCCGGCCGCTCGTCGTCCCCGTGCCGCCAGCCGAGCCGCCCGCCGTACCGCCATTCGGCACCGCAGCGCCCTCATTGGCATTCCCATTCGCCTGGCCACCATTCTGGTTGCCGCCGTTCGATTGTGCCCCGCTCTGCTGCTGCTGCTGCTGCTGCTGCTGTTGCTGCTGCTGTTGCTGCTGCTGCTGGCCGGGCAACAGCTCGGGCAGCGCATACGCCTCGCCGCCGTTCTGCTCCATGGGCAGCACGCCCTTGTTCAGATAGTGCAGCGGCGGGAAGCCAGGTGGCGCCAGCATGCCGCCCTGCGGCGCTCCATGACGCGGCGCATAATAGTCGGGCGTCTGAAAGCCGTTGCCGGGATCACCCTGCGGCTGTCCGCCATTCTGCTGCACGTGCGGATTCCCCTGCCCGGCCTCGGCGCCATTCGCCGGCGCGTGCTGCGGCTCGTTGCTGCTTTGGTTTGGATTTGGCGCGGAGTTCTGTTGACTGGCAAGCTGCAAGAGAATATTTGGATAACATTTTAAAATCAGTTGCTGCTCGATTGAAGAAGCTTTTAAATTGGTTAAGAAGCTATCAAATACCCTGCACAGAGTTTTTAAAATTTACTTTTGAACTGGCAATTGTACATAAAACTATTTTAAAAATCAGTTTTCTTTAATTTTAAATAATAATTAACGAAAATTCATAAAAATATAAGAAATTACAAATTAAGTTTTTAATAGTATAAATTATAAAAAACAATTTTTTAATAGTATTTGCTGCTGATTTAGAATGTAGTTTTAAACTGGCAATTGTACATAAAACTATTTTAAAAATCAGTTTTCTTTAATTTTAAATAATAATTAATTTAATTATAAATTAAGTTTTTAATAGTATAAATTATAAAAAACAATTTTTTAATAGTATGCTGATTTAGAATGTAGTTTTAAACTGGCAATTGTACATAAAAATATTTTAAAAATCAGTTTTCTTTAATTTTTTATGATAATTAACGAAAATTCATAAAAATATAAGAAATTATAAATTAAGTGTTTAATAGTATAAATTATAAAAATAATTTTTAAATAGTATTTGCATACTTTACTTCACTGCTATTGGTAATCTACTCACAGCTTACAGCTAAAAATTTAATTGTTAATATATCAATCTTTTCTATAAATTTCTACTCTCGAAAATTATTTATATTATTTATTATGTTACGCCAAAAATATATTTTAGCTGTACAGGATTTTAAAGGTTTTTTCTTTTCTTTTCTTTGTATTTTCGCCTCTATTGAAGTTTGGGTAATGAAACTCGAAATATATATTCGTGTATATCCAAATTGCCAAATTGATAATAACTATATTGAGTTTTCCATAATATTAATTTCGACAGCCTTCGACTATAAACTATATATTGGGCTTCTTTTCTAAATCAGAGTCATATCCTTGGTTGAGTGGATTTACCTTCGAAAGGATTCAGTGCAACTCTGACCGCTTACCTGATTCATGGCGTCCTCGTCCGCGTTGCCATTCGCTCGCTGCTGTTGCTGCTGCTGCACCGTGGGATACGGACTGGAGGATGGCGACACCTGCTGCTGGCGTCCGTCGCCGCTGCCGTTGTCCCGTGGCTCCGGGCCACCGGGCGGACTCTGCGGCTGGCCCGCTGCAGCAGCGGCTGCTGCCGCTTGGGCGGCAACTGTTGCGTTCTGTTGCTGCTGTTGTTGTTGCTGCTGCTGCTGCTGTTGCTGGGCGCTGAGATGTTGCTGCGCCTGTTGCTGAATGTTTGGGTACATGTCGCTGCCCCATTGGGCGGCACTGGCGCCGATGGCGCCCGCGTTGCGTTCCGCGTCCTGTGAGTCCTTGTAGAGCACGTACGGCTGGCCCGTGTCCTGTGTGATGCAGTACATTATCTGGCGGGGAACCTTCAGACCTGCCGCTATGCAGGCCGCAAAGGAGGCCGAGAAATTGATGGCCATTTTGTGATTGCTGTTGTTGTTCTAGTTGTTGTTACTGTTTGGGTACTTTTGTTGTTTCCTCTATCGTTGTTGCTGGTTTTACGCCGTGTCCTTTTGGGCGGACACAGATTCGCCTGCAGCTCTCTCGCTTAACTTTAGCTCCTGGCTTATTTATTGTTTGCTTTCGTTTATTGACTTTTGTTGCACATTTTTGCAGTGTTTTTTGTGTTGCTTTTTGTTTTGTTTGTGTTTTTTTTTTTTGCTTGTTTTATTTGTGGTTTCTTTTCAAGGCTCGCATTTTATTATCATTTTAAATTCCTTTCTTCTTAAGTGTCTTATTTATTTGCTTTTTTTCTTCGATTTCTTCGAGGTTTTTTCTTCTCTTATTTTCTTTTAAATTATATTGAAACTGTTTTTCAAAGTGTACATGTAATTTTTCGCATGATTAATCGAGAACACATTTTTGATTTTCCAATAGTTGGCAAGTTTCACTTTTTCTGGTACAACTGCAAAATAAATGAAAATCAACTTTTAAAGATTTGGCTTAAATATTGCGCAAGAAAATTCACATTTTATGTTTTAATTAGACTTTTACAAAACCCTTTGGCCAGATTTGTGTTTGTGGCCATTATCAACATCGTTTTTTTTTCCTGCTTTAGTACATTTGCATGCTAACGGCATTTGGGCGCAAAATAAAAAGCAGCCAAAAGTTCAACTTTTAATTTCAAACCACAAACGAAACTTCAAAAGACAAAAAAAAAAAGAAAAGAACAAGTGAAAAGCAACAAAAATGCGACGCAAATTAAAAACAATGAAGATCATCAGCGGCTGATTGAGGGGAGTGGCGCACAAATGGACACCGCATGCCAAGCAGGCTGGCACAACTCCCGCTTCCCCACCCGCTCCCAATCCGTGGTACCCATTAACGCTACCTCTGCTGCTGCTGCTGCTCCCACACCCCCAATCGCTGGCCACATGTTGTGCCTCCTTTTGTTGTTATGAGCTGCCTTTGCCTGGCTCCGACTTTGACTCTGCTCTTTTATCTTTTTGCAATGTTCTTAGCTCTCTACATTTTGTTGTTGTTGTTGTTGCCCCACGACGACGTGCCAACTTTTTAATGCGGGATCAAGGTCTCGCCAGACCCTCACACACACACATACATACACACACACACACACACACACGAGTGCCCAGCCCAGTTCGTGGCCTGTTGTCCCAGGCGAACAGATCCATTAACAATATACAAGTAAAGTGGCGTAGAAACATGTGGCCAGGCCATAAACAGTTGACCATAGACACGAGTTACCAACTTATTGGCTCTCATCATTGGCCAATCTCTGGACAGGCAATAGACGAAACATCATTTCCGATGTCAGGCCAAATCATTCAGCTGAGTAATTGGCTTGAAGAATTGTGCTTAAACATCAAGTGCTTCAAACAATTTTGGTTAACTTGTTAGCCATAACGAAATCAGGCAATGGTAGTTTTTTAAAGTTTATTAAAAATAATTTTTTGTTCAATTTCTAAGTTTACTTCAGAATATTAAGGTAATATTATAAAGCCTATTACATTAAAAAATAAGAATAAATACATAGTCACATTTTAAACTAATGTAGTTGTAGTGAAATTTTAGATAATTTTTATAATTTCTAAAAGGATAAAAACTGCAGAAGTAATTTCTATTTTTTTCCGTAATTTAATATAATTATTTTTGTTATAAAATTTAATTATTTTATATGATGTTTATTTCAAAATTCACTTGAGAAATATTTATAAGAAATATAAAAATTATTCGCAAAAAAAATCAACTTTTCCAAGAATTGCTGCTAAAATAACTGTTCATCCGTATTGGATCTGTTGACTTAATTGGTAAAGTCACAACAAATTGCGAAAAGAAATTGAAGTCGGTGGCCAATGACGAAATGAATTGGAAAAATTAAATTGAAAACGCAATGCGTGTCAGCAACAATAAGCAATAACAACAACAACTTCAATAACAACAACAATTACAAGAAGTTAGCTACCGCATCTATTCGCAACGCATCGCAGCTAAGATTCGAGAGCCGAGTGCGAGTGCGAGTGCGAATGCGAGTTCGATACGATTTGCGGCGAGAGAGAGAGAGAGAGAACTAAACTACCTTGAACCCGTAAATGAACGCGTCGCGCTAGCAAACAGACTGCAAGATACGATACCTCAGCGGAGCAGTCTGGCATGGCACGGCGCCCGAGCAGGGACCCACACCATGGCTGGCTGGGTCGGGCGGGCGGACAGACGGGCAGTGCAGTCGATCTGTGGCAATGCAGTTGCACTTCGTGCCGTCCAAGTCGCTGTTGCTATTTGTGAATTATTGCGCTCCATTGGCAGCGCGACAGCGTTCGCAATTTATGCGTTCGTTGCCGCTGCAGTTGCCCCATCGCCTGCCCCGCGTGCCCCTGCCGCAGAAGTCACGACAGTCCCAGTTTCAGTCACACTATCTGTAAGCACGGCATGTTTTTTTTCTTCATGTCTCATTTTTTTTTTGTTTTTTTGCCCCACTCTTGCCGCCTTTCTTCTTCCGCTCTGACAAATGTAATGAGCGGTTTATTTTTAAATGCGTGCGGCCATTTAAATGAGTGTTAGCAGATCCATTGGGAATATGCTTAGTCAATGCTAAGCAGATGATTTTTTTTTAGGACAGGCAGCGTAAATTAAGTACTTGTACCGTTCAAGTTGGTTTAAGAAAGTGCTTTAGCTATTGCAAACATCATTTAAAGTAAATACAAAAAACTGGTTTGAGTTATATTGGTAAAACTGTAAAGAGTTAAGTTATAGGTCAAAGTTGATGTAATTTCATAATTCATTTACTTTTTATATTAATCGTAGATCTTCTTAAAAGAATTTGTTGAAATATTATAATTATATCCATATTGTGTCTTAGTGTCTTACTTGTCGCCAAGAATTCTATATGATTTATTTTAAGCATTATGATACATTATATAAATACAAATGTTGACTTCATTTCTTTTTTTATAATTTAAATGAAACTCAATATCCTCTGTCTATGGTGAACGCTTTTAAACAAACGATGTACATTAATGAGCATTCAGGATTGCTTTTTTTTGTGGCACGTTCCGGTCTTCAATGTGCAGTTGAAAGCTCGCCAAGGGTTCAGCCAAGCAAATCGAAATGCCCTCTTTGGAGCTGCAGACAAACTCCACCTACTTCACACCTGACGGCCGAGACACAAAAGAGACACGCGTTGTGGTAGCCGCACAAGATACAAGATAAATGTTACAGATACAAGATACGCGCACAAATGCATATGCAGGCAGCAGACGGCAGACTCAAAGATGCGAGAGTTGGATGCCAGATATTAATGGCCATAAGCGCTGCCTGTCATTGGCTGAAACGTTTCTGGCCCACACGCCATTGAAATTGAAATAGAAATAGTGCAAAAAAAAAAAGAGGCACAAACTAGAGTGGAAATCGTGGGGGGCGTCAACGTGGACATTGACAACTTTCACTGCCAGCGAAGCGTGCACAAAAATTGGCTATAAATTCGCACAAAATCCAAATGATCAAAAAGTGGAGCGTACGAGCAATTAGAGATATAAAATCAATATGGTATTCTAATTTAGTTGAGGATGTGCATAGAAAATGCGGCAATAGAAGAAAATCATGTGAACAGCTGAACGATAGATATAGATAGTATTTCAAAATTGGAAAATTTCAACTTTTTTTGTTTAACTTGAAATAAATAGGTAAATGTAAATGTTATGTTTATAACATATATAGATTATGTTAAACATTTTTTCCATTCAGATTATATATATTTTTATAAATGGGATATTATCAGACACTTTATTCTGAACATATCTCAAACTAATTTAACTTTCAAATTATTTAACAACTTCAATTTTTATTTTGGCAATTTATGGAACTAAATGTCCACAAACACACACACACACAAGAACTCAGAGGCCTATCTATCTATTGTATTTATCTGGTGTAGCGCAAAAAAAACGTAGAAAAAGAAGTCAACACAACAAAAATGTTGTTTCAAGGTTAGAGCATACAAAATAACAAAAAAAAAACTTTTTGCGCTTGTTGCTGCGTCGCCAACAACAAAAACGAGCGCCAAAAATTTAACGTAATTTGTGCAGTCGTCTAATTCAATACACAAAAGCTTCCTCCCCACAAAAAAAGAGAGTAAGCGCTGAACATAGAATGTAAAAGCGAGAGAGAGAGATAGAAATAGAGAGCGGGAACGTGCGCTCACATAAACTACAGGTAAAGCACAATTGTCAGAAACGACACAAGACTAAACAAAATTCATTTGCGACACGCAAAAAAGAGTAAAAAAAAATGTGAGTCATGAAAAGGCGACCAAAGCGTCCAATTTTTTTTGTTGTTAGCCTAGCTCGAAATAAACAGTTTTTTTGGTAGCAGTATCCAAAATATAACCCAGCAATGGGTTTTGTGGGTATATGAGAAAATTGTGTTTGATATTTTGTAGATATGTAAAACAATTTTGGGTTTGAACTATGTGTTTAGGTTTGTTTATCTTGTTTCATCAAAAATTTGTTATAAATATTAGCACTAATTTTTAAAAAAAAAAAAGATTCCCAATTCTCCTGATTATATAACTTCAGTGCATTATATCTCTATAAAGACATAATTTAAAATATATTTTTTATTAAGCAACTAATTGGAGTTGCTAAATTGATTTATTAATTTTTCATAAACAATTATAAATTCAAAATTCAAAATCTAATTTACTGCACATAAATCAAGTTCTTTACTTCTTTTGGCTTAAGTTCTCAAAATGCTAAAATTTTAATTTTGAATTTTTTTTTCGGTTTTTTTCACGTTATTTAATCATTTAGTATTCTATGTAAATATCTGTACATTTAATTAACGCGTCGAATTTTTCGAAGTCGGCGTTCAAAGTGACAAACAAAAAACGAAACAAAAAATTTGTAGCCGGCAACAATTCGAACTGAGATCTCGTATGATGATAGATGGGGTACCGATTGGATGGCAGTTCCACACGCCACACATGCATTAGGCTATTGCAGATGTATCTGTTAGATACACAACGACACGACACCGACACATACACACACACACACACACACACACACACACACAAACACACAGAGACAGTGTAACACTTGAAGCACACACAATTAAGTGATTTTGCTTGTTTTGTTGTTGAACATTTTGTGGATTTTAGTTTTTTTGTGCAAAAAATTTGTGTTTTTTTCGCGTATAATTCATCATATTCCTTTATGGCCTGACATTCGCATACAGCATTTGTAGATACGCACCAGCACAGATTATACCACCGCTAACCTTCTTCCTCTCTCCCCAACATTCACGCACACACACACACACACATACCCAAAATAAACGAATTTAGCCCCAGGGGGAATTTCGCAAATAACAAAAAAAGCGCAAAAAATAAATGAACAAAAAATCGCAAATGATTTGTGGCAAATTTTTTTTGTTTCTTTATTTGCTTTTAGTTTTTGCGTATTTCGCTTTGCTTTTGCTGTTGTTGCTGCTCATTAGTGCCGTTTTGTGTGTGTGACTTCTCTCTGCATCCCCATACCGCCCTCCCCCTCTCGCCCCATTGGCTACCCCTTCTTTACCTCTTTGCATTTTGTCAACTTGATTTACGCGCAAAACATTTTCAGTTGGCGCGTTTTGTTTTTTTTTTCTTTCTGCTCGATTTTCTTTTAATTTTCGCAACGGTCCAGCAATCTTTTCTGTTTCCCCCCCTCTTTACTTACCTTTTTTTTTTAATTTTTGTTTCCTTTAGTTTATCCAAGAAAAAACAGAAGTTCTCGATTTTTTCCTTTTTGTATGCACCTTTGCTTTTGGATGTATGAATCCTGAATTTTTAATGCTGAAACAATAAAAAGAAAGCATTTAAAAATCAATAAAAATATTAAGTAAAAGCAAGCAACAAATATAGAATGTCAGGAGTTGTAAGTAATAAAGATGAAATAAACTTTCAGTGAGAATATTAACTTGAGATTCATATTGATTAGCTGCCTAACGTTAATTCAAGTTCTTTTTTAATTCAAATTAGACAACTTGAAATTCTGAAATATTTTATATATAATATAGTTTTAGACAATTTTCACAATCGGTTTTTATAAACAATTAAAAATCAGCAAGTAAAAAGTAAAAATGGCCAATCTGTTAGTTGATTAATGTTTTCAATCTAAATTTAATAAAACTAGCACACTGGCTAAATTTCGAGTTTGATGTGTGTTTTCGGAAAATACGGAAATGGGCAAAACCAATGACTGAAACTGGTGGAAAGAGCAACGCCCAAATAAATCTAGAGTTAACTGAGTGTGCATTAAAATCCACTTTCAGTTCAAATTAACTAATTGACAGGTCATAAAAGCCACTTGGGCGTCATTAAGCTGCCACAAAAGAGCACCCAACCCAACCCAAAAAGAAACTATAAAACCAAACAAATAACAATTTTCGGGTTCCAGCCGGCAACAACAACAAAAACAGCAACATCAACAAAAACAGCGATCAAAACGATAACAACGATAACTTTGTGTGTCGCATAAACAAAAACAAACACACACACAAAATTCAAATGCAGTCAGGTCTCGACACCATATGCATATTTAGTCCAGGCTAGGAGAGGGTCTGCAGTAGGCGGGACAGGAGGTGGGAGGGGGTGGGCTGTATAACTGCTGTATTAGTGCGAGTATACATAAAAATATATATTTATATGCATATGAGTGTGTGTGTGTGTGACTTACACTAACCTCAAAAAGTTTATTGCGCGCAGTTGCAGCGGCGTGTAGACAAAAAATTGCAAATTGCAGCGGCACACACACACAAACACAATTACACACACACAGACACGCAAGCCCAAACGAAGTCACACGGAGAGCAGCGAGAGACACTAATACACTTGGGCAATTGCACGTGCTCACAGTAGCTGACACACGCACACACACACACACACACACGGACACAGGGAGAGTTACAGATGTACAGACACCCCCGCGTACCGTTGATGCCGCAGCTACATCAAATTTTTGCGCACACACACACTTGCACACTTATTTTTTTTTAGCTGCAGTTGCAGTTGCAGTTGCAAAATGCTGCAAACGTTGACAAAATGTTGTTTTTTTGTAATTTTTTTTTTTAATCGAAAATCTATTTGTTATAGCACTTGGCGGTTTATTGGCCAGCTGCAGCTGCTTCTTCTTTGCACACGATTGCGTATACGCCGCGTGTGTCCCACACACACACACACATGCAAACGTTTGTTTATTCGAATTTCTTTTTGTTGTATTTTGTTTGTATCGTTATTTTCGATGTTTGCGCGTTTTTTTTTTCCTCAATTTGTGACTACATTTTAGTTATTTTATTGCTGGCGATTTTCCACGCAGTCTGCGCTCTATAATACAAGTGCTCGCGTACTCTCTATATATAAACCGTGTGCAGCTTTTTATTAGATGTCGACGTCGTCGTCGTTGGCGGTCGACGACTGCAGGCGGCAACGGCAAAAAAATCGAACAAAATGCCAAAAAAAAATTTAAGTACAACAAACTGAATCCGAAACCAAAGCGGTACGAAACGAAACGAAACGAAAAGAAACTCAGCGCAAGGCGAAGCGATGTCGTCGTCGTCGTCGTTTTTTTATTTTTTTCTCAACTTTTTTCTGTTTTTTGTGGGAGCGGAGCGCGCGCCAACTTTTAGCTATGGCTATGGCCACGGGTCTGGGGGTCTCTGGTCTCGCCGCCAACTACAAATACAATGTCTACACACAAAAAAAGCAAAACCAGCGAGCGGCGAGTAACGAGCGACTCACTCTCTCACACACACACACACAGACACAAGCGCGCACACCACTCTCTGCTCTCTAAGCTTTATTAGTCAAAACAATTGCAAAATTTTTTAACTTTTTGCCGGCGGGTCGGACGCCGGCCCCCAGCTGTGTGTGCGTGTGTGCATGTCACAAGTATCTTAGTATTGGTGCAGTCGCCAGCAAAGCTCTCTCAGCTCTGACGCTCACGCTCTCCCAACATCTCGCAACATCAGCGTTGCGCTCTGCTCTCTCAGCATTGTGGCGCTCTGTTGTCGATTTTCTAATGTTGCGGCGGCATCCCGCAACGGCGACGCCAATGCTAACGCTGACTGCGCTGCTGGTTTTAGCGCGTGCTGCCGTTGCTGCACTTCGTGTGCGCTTTCGTTTGCCTCGTTTTTTTGAGTGTGTATAAATTGTTGTTTATTTCTCTCTATCTCTCTCTTTAAGTTGCTTATTACGTCGACGTATCTGCTACTATTTGAGCTCTACGATTAGAGCGCAGTTTAGAGCACTAAAAAGAGTAGTAGAAGAGACAGTTACTGCTAATTTGAGAAAAGGAGTAAAAGCCAGTAAAAAGTAAAATTGAGATAAGAAATTGGACATAGGCTAATTGTCAAATCAGATCAGATATGCTGCATAAGTTAAAAAATCGCTAAGCAGATTCTTTCTTTTGGTTCAAACTTTTTGCTGAACAAGCACAATTTCCATAATGCATAAATATTGCTTAAGAAATTATAATTTCAGATGCTTTTCTCTCTCTTTATCTGATCTGGCTATCTCCCTCCCACTCCACTGTTGACCATATTGGCGACCTTTAGACCTGCTGACCAATCTCCCCACTCGGCCTCGCTCAGCCGTTTAAGCAATCAGTTAAGAACAACACCCACATTAGCCACCAAAAGACAAACGGCTGTTTCGTGTTGGCCCACAAAAAAAAAAGCCGCAATATTCTTGGCTCCCCCCGCCTGACCCAGCTGGGCCACGCCCCCTCAAACCATTGTGGAAACGCCCACTCAGTCAGTCAGTTTATCGTGACCAAAGAACAGAAATTTGCAATTGTTCGTTTGATTGCGTCTTTTTCCGGGTTGACAAAAAAACGTGGGGGGGGAGGTGCAAGAATTGAGAGTGGGTTGGGGAGGGGAGGGGGCGTGCTAGATTGACAGGTGCCGTAGAGTGAAAGACACATGTACAATATAAAGTAAATTATTGTATGATGTGTATGCAATATTTTATAAATAAACAACGAATTTTTCGTATAAACAATCAAAAAACAACAACGAAAAAAACAACAAAAAAACAAGTTGAGCATGCATAAATGTTCAGTTAGGGAGGGGGAGTTAATAATATGTAGATATATATGTAGATATGTAAAAAAAAATTAAAATAAATAAAAAGCAAAAATTTAAAACAACTATAACAACTGCTGACAACGTCTCGTCGTGTCTTTTGTGCCGTTTTTGCTTGTTGTTTACTTTCGTTTCAATTCGTTTTATTTTCATTTCATTTGTATTTTTCTTTCATTTTTGGCAACGTTCGTTTTTGCAATGTTGCAAAAACAACAACCACAAAAAAAAAAACACTCGAACAAGTTTAAATGTGATTTCGAGACATGAAAAAAAAATTGAGAACGTTGCAAGCGGGCACAACCGACTACTGAATACTCTGTGCAAGAAAATAGTCGAAAGCAGCTTATTTCAAACTGATTCCAAGTTGACAAAATAAAAAAATTAATGATAAATTTTGTTTCTTTATCTAACTAAAAATTAAATACATATGCAAAATATAATATAATACTAATACACTCTAAATACACTTTGAAGGGTATGCGAGTTCGGTTAACAAAGCATATTTTAAAGTGTTGCGTAAAAATAAACATTGTATCTTAAAGATACACAACGAGAAAGCTTCTATTGTCTGCGGCATTCAAAGATGCAAGCGTTTGCTTAATTTTAGAATTTTTGTAGCACATTGTTGGCTACACTTTCAACTGAATACATATATATTTATATCTTGCAGATACGTATGTATGTATCCGTATCTATGCTTTGCACTTGTTGTTATTGCATTTGCATTTTGTGTGTATTTTTTAGGTGCTTTCCTGTATGGGTTGCTTGTTTGTTTGATTTTGCATTTTGGTTCAGTAACCTATCGATTTGATTTTTGTTTACCTTTCCGACATGGCAAAAATAATATAAATAAGAAATGAACAATTTTGAGTGAATATTATGACATGTCTACCTGGAGGAGGGAAAATGATAATATTTTGCTAGACCTGCCTATGAAGTCACAGTTGTTCATTCACAATTGTTGCTATATATATGATTCGATATTTGATTACACTAGAGTATTAATTTGTGTGTCTTTTATATTCATTAATCTTCACGCTTATCGCAAATGCTTACGCAAATAAATTTATTTTTAATATAATTTAGCCACTGATAACAAATACTGCAAGTTGTTAATATTTTGAAGCGATTTCTAAAAAAAGCTGACCTTTAAAACGATTCCAAATATATAATTTTAATTATAGACATACATTCTTTTTAGACATGTTTTTAGTCACTATTTTGCTTGAAACTGAAAATCCTTAATATCCTTCCACATATCTCTGACTAAAAGCTTAAAAGCGTGGCTCAGTTTTTAAAAACTTGTTTTTTGTATTTTATTTTGCACTATTTTGGCTGCCTTTTGTCTCGTCGCTGTCTGCACGAAATGAAAACTTTGCCTTGTGTTGAAAACTTGTTTTTCCATTTGCCATTAATGGCTGGGCACGCAGCTTGGGCGGGAATTTTAGGGTGTGGGCTGTTCAGAGTTTGCCCCAATCACTTGCCAGTTTTCACTTTCTGGCAAAAATTGTAAGCCAAATAACAAAATGTAAAAAGAAAACTGCGATAAAGCCCGATATTAGCTGGCCCGGGAGACAACAAACGGAAGTGGCTCGGAAAAAAACGCCATAAAATATAAAACAAGTAACAAGAACAGTTAGATGCCTGCAAAGTGCTGTAGATTAAATAGGCTTGGATGCACGATATGGCTAACTTATCCGGGTTAAAATCTTGCAACTGAGCCAAGTTCATGAGCCATATAATGTCTTTGTATATGTATATAATGGATATATAGAGTAGTATGAATAAAATACAAGGGCGTTGAAATCAGTTATTATCAAATAAAAAGCAGATACATTTAGAAAAAAAAAAACACCATTTAAAATCACGCATATAATTCAAACGATTTCAGGTATGAGCATATAAATATTATGTATTATTTATTTTATTGTTTAGTTAAGGACAAATTAACTAGGTATATTTTAAAATACTTTAAAATAAATAAATTTGTTTTCAAGTTATAATATTTAATTCAAGTACTATATTCTGTTTTCTATTTAATTGTTTTTTTTATATTCCTATTTCAACTCATATCTATTTCGTACATATTTTTAAATTCAGACACACAAAAGTTTCGAAGTACGCTCGAAAAGTTGGCAGACGTTGAAAACTATGCCAAAATTAGAAAATTTCCGTAGTGATTTGTCCGGCTGTGTCTGACAGCCACTATGAGGGGAGGGTCATGACGCTATGACCGACCCCTGGTCTCGTGCCGCAACCCTTAACTAATCCTATTACTTACACGAATGCCGTTAGACAAATTCCAGACTCGGTGCGTGGACAGCGTGGACAGCGGCGGCCTTTGTTCGGCTTTTCCGCCTAAAGGTGCGTGCAGATTTTCACACTTGACGCATGAGAGCGCACAAAAATAAAAAGTGTGTGTGTGCGAGGGCGAGAGAGAGAGCGAGAGATAGTTGGAGCAAGACAGCGAGAGTTTGACTTACGCACGGTTGCATTTTGTCGCCTGTCAAATGAAAAACCGTACGCGATTAGTATTTTTTATTTTTTCGTTTTTTGTTTCCTTTCTTGCTCCGGCTTTGTCTTTGTTAATATTTTCTGGTATTTAACTTGTTCGTCGCTGTGTTTTGTCATCTAGTTGAAAATATACTTCGCTAAATTGCATTTTCCTGCAGTCATTTAAGTTAATTGCATTAGACTCGTTTGACATGTTGCTTTGCGTAGCTTTAATAGGTCGCAAATGGCTCAAAAACTGGCTACATTCACGAGAAGATCATGCTAAATATAAGAAGCTTTTCAAAAAAGGTGTTAAAAAGGTGTTTATTTAATTTACTTACAAATATCTTACTTAAATATCTACCTAGCTCAATTAAACAAATAAAGAATATCGTCAAAATTTGTCGAAATTATTTAACTTTCTTTTTATTCCAAATACAATTTATAAAAGAATAATAATAAAATTTTCAAAAGAATAATATTAATACTATTTATAAAGAATATCGTCAAAATCTGCCAAAATATTTTAACTTTTTGTAATTCTTAAACTTCAACTAGAAGTCAATATATTTTTATTACAAATATAATTTCTATTAATTTAAACACAATTCCTTTGCCTTTTAGCTAAGATTTAAAACAATTTTAAATTAGATTCCCCGCAATAATTTAAAATAAGGTGACAGTTTAAGCTACTGTGCCTTTTGGGTGTCGTCAAAAAGACAATTTTCCACTTTTTCACTGACAGCTTTCAATATAAATCAAATGCAAGGCAGCTACAAAAAAAAGTTGCGCCAACTAACTGAAGGGAAATTCGCTTTGAACGCGGCGCTTACAAAGTTGCTTTTTGCAGTTAAACGCAGTTGCAGGTTGAACTTTTTTTATGGCCGTGTTGCCCACGCCCCCTGCCAAGCCCCCCGCAAAATGCACTGTTTTTAGTGTGTGCCCGAGGACGAGGTCTTCTGTTCTTGTGTCTGCTCCATTGTGCACCTTCACAAGCGCTAAAAAATGGTGTGTTTTTTATTTGATTTTTTTTTTTACTTTTGCAGCTTTGGCAAAAAGTGCACTTGTGCGGGTCGATTGTTGTTGCTATTGTTATCGCTGTTGCTATTGCAGTCGAAATCAAAGAAATAACAAAAACTATGTACACTAGTTTTGGGCCAATAAACATATTTTCATATTCGTATGAATGTGTATTTTTCATAAATTATTTGCAGTTTCTTTACATTAGTTCTTCTAAATTTTTAATAAACTTTCACTTTAGGATGTTTTTATGTTTGCAAATATGTATATTTTAATTTGTTTTAAAGCTAACCCCTTTTGAATTATATAACCCGCACATATATTTGATTTAATATTTGCCTAAACCTGACGAAAAGGTCTGTTATCGGCTTAATCCTCTCGTACACAGCACATATAACAGAGGCAGGACTGCCTCCCCCATCTCCAAAATGTATATATGTAGAGTGGAATATATATTTTAATGTTCCCATTTGTTTGGTTTCCTTTTTTCCGTTTTTATTTTTTGGGTAAGGAAAAGCTTTTTTATGGCATGGCAACCGACGACATGTGAAAACAATTGCAGCCCACTGAAAACAGGCTCAAAAACAACCCTTTCCGGTGCTACAAAAGAATCGCATTGAGATCGACACAAAGTGCAGCAGCCCACGAGGCGTATGAAAAAATTACGCATACGCCACAACGGCCAGGCTGCATTTTGATAGGCTGTTGACATACATTGGGCAGGCCGTAGGTCTCAGCTTTATTCCCATTTACTACAAAAAATATATAAAATAAATCATTTTGAAAGTTAAGTTTTTCTTTTTAACTGACTTTTCTGCCTGATGGGCGTGGCCAGGTCTTTGCAGGCGTCATGAATATGGTTGTAATCGAGAGACATGGTTTTTGCTGTTTAAAAATAACAATAACAAAAAAAAAAATTGGCATGTTTAAAAAATTTGACAATACAAACAATAGTTGTCAATTTGGTTTTGATCAAAAAGAAGAAAAAAAGTTATTTATACATGATCTCTTTTTAGCTGATATATTCTAAAGCAGCTAACAACATTTGTAATGTGGTCTTATCTTCAATAAAATAAAATAAAAACTTGTTTCAGTAACTGGGTAAATCTAACTGGAGAAACACCGTTTGTAAAGAAAATCTAAAAATGTACTTCAGCTAAGCCGCAAAAAAATAGTTTTCCTTTTTTTTACAACCAACACAAATGCAAATGCATTCATTAATATTACAAGTCACAGTTACAAACATCTATTCAAACATGTTAAGCAATTAAAATATTATAGAGCAGCTCTCAAAGGTGCCTCGTCTCACAGTTTTAGTAGAGCTCTAATTAAGCGCTTTTCCTGTGCATGTATCTGTATCTTCGCCCACGTATCTAGATACTCAACTAACTGTGTGTAGTTGGGCGCAAGCTGTGGCACAATGCGACGCGATGCAAGTGAAAGTTATGAAAGAAAATAACAGCAACAAAAACAACGACAACAACAACAACATCTAAGCCTGATGCTCGCTGTACGTGTAGAATGTCAAAATACAAAAGCGAAAAAGTACGCGTTGTGAAGGCAACAGGAAACGTGGCAGACATAGGGAATACCACCCCTCTCTCTCTCTCTCTGACTCTCTCTTCGTCTATTTTTGCACCCATAACATGACTTCCTAAGCCGCCCAACTAAAGTCCCAGTGGGTTGGTGGCTGGTGGCCATCATTTGAAGCCACCCGCATGTTGACGTTGCACGTTGGCCTTGCCTCCTGCTTGGTGCCTGCTGCGTGGCTGCCACTCGACAAGCCACCAAATCGCACAGATAGCTGCAGCTGTCAATGCAACCAGTTGGTTGGACATCACATAGTATTTCCTGCCAGAGGAGCGCCCATGTGACAGTTATTTTCGTTCGGGTTGGGGGCATTCAACTCAAAATGCTTTTGAAGTTGCCGACGGCAGACGGCTAGGAATTATACTAAAACAAGTCCTCCCACCTTTTTAATAGATATTCCCCATAATTAAAGGTACTAGATATTAGCTAAAGCTAATGATTTTGTTTACTACTTTATCTATTTTCTTTTTTTTTGTATACAAATATAAATTACATTATTTTAAAAAACAAGAAAATCTTAATATGAAGGATTCTTAGGAACATTTTTATACCCTGAACCCATTGAAAATGGGTAAAAAAGGGTATAATGGTTTTGTGCAAATGTATGTAACAGGCAGAAGGAAGCATCTCCGACCC